>CABHPR010114167.1:0-24500 GCA_902168415.1 Peromyscus melanophrys | reverse complement strand
TCTCTCTCTCTCTCTCTCTCTCTCTCTCTCTCTCTCTCTCTCTCTCTGTAGGTATATACTGAATAGGAAAAGCATGTGATATAAAGAATTAGAAATTGACTATGTCCCCAAATCTGAAAATGGAACACTGAAAACCTAGGAGAGTGTATGGTGCATATTCCATCCATGCAAATTAAATGGTTAACTGTGATCTTAATGATGTGTTCTTTGCTTCATTACATATGTTGTTAATTCTCTCATTATATTATGCTCTTTGTTTTAAATAAATAGAATAAAATTTATGGTAAAATGTGAGAGTTTTGATTCCCAGAAAAATAAACTTCTAGTATATTGAGGAACAGACCAAGAGATAAATGAGATGTATATACACACACAAACAAGAAACAGAGATGTCTTTCTAGGTTTGGGGATCTTAAAACTTTTTCTTATTATTGATTTTTGTATTTTAATCAAGTGGCATAATTAAGATTAGATTTGAGAGCTAAGAGCGAGAGTTACTGGCAAAGCACAGACATTGTTCTCAGAAACAATGTTTGATGAGGAAGATTGGAGAACTTGGGGACTGACATTCAGATGAATAGAATTCTTCCTTCAGAAGAAGGTGAAAGTAATTGCATGGGAGTAACTGCATGGAGGTAATTGCATGCCATATATGCAACTCTGGGACATTTTAGAAGCCATGAAAATCATAAATTCTTAATTGTATGTTTTATGAATGAAATTTCTACAATTGAAATATGAGTCAGGAGAAAATCATTTCAAGGAATTTGAATTTTATTCATAACATTTTTGGTATCACTTCCATTTTCATTATGTGAAATATTAGACTTTTCAGTATTCCCCAAATCCGTTGTTACTTTGCCAGCAGCACTGTGTTCAAGTGATTTTGACTTGAGTCCTGAGTCTTTCCATTATAACACAAATCACTATTGTTTTTCAAAATCTTTACTGTAATGTTAATCAAAGCCAGATTTTGATGTTCATGGCAAGAAATGGACTGAGGCAGGGGGAGGGGTACTCACAACTAGTAGACCCACACAAAGCAATGGACCCCAACTGAGGCTAGCCCAACAATGAGATAAGATAATAGTTCTACATGCATTTAGTAATGATGTCTGAAAGGCCTATCATGTTTGACTTTTCTTAAGTTTACTATGATAATATTAGGATCAGTGTTATGTTAATATTACATGAATCTAGCTTGAGGCTATTAGGGAAAAATGAGTTGATTTTCACATTTGACTGTATTTTAAATGAGAATAAAAATTCAGATTTGAATTGAAATGACATTGACATGAATATACCCCTACCAAGTTGAGGGTTAGATCTGTACTCCTATATTCTTTCACAATTTGCAAAGGGGCTGTTATTGCAAATGTTATTTTTTCCAATAAAGAGACAGCTCATTAGATCTCATTACCAGTCTGCAGCTGTTGCAGAATATAGATTTCCAACTTGGAGCAATATATCTTTTCACGAATGCTTTCACTGAAAATGTGGAAAAGATCTATTTCATCGTTAACCTGCAGTGACATTATACACGGCTGTACTTGCACCTTCGGCTTTTCTTTGGAGCACTTCATAGTTTATTAACTTTAAGTTGAATAATTCAATTTTCTCCAAATGCAATGCCTGCTTATTCTAAATTCTAAAGAGATTATAAATTTACTTGTTTTTAAGCCAACAACAAGCAAGTTGTTTTATGATCTGGATAAAATTAATAAACAAATATCCACGATCCTAGTACATTATGTGTGTGTAAGAATGAAGCTAGAAAAAAGGAGGAGGTATAACATAGTTCTTTTTTTTTTTTGGTTTTTTTCGAGACAGGGTTTCTCTGTGTAGCTTTGCGCCTTTCCTGGAACTCACTTGGTAGTTCAGGCTGGCCTCGAACTCACAGAGATCCGCCTGGCTCTGCCTCCGGAGTGCTGAGATTAAAGGCGTGTGCCACCACCGCCCGGCCATAGTTCTTCTTGTACTCAAAATGCTTTCATTCTAGCTGGTCAACTAAAAACAGATAACAAACTTGTACCAGCCCAAATAATTATTTAATGTTTTAAAATGAGTATTCTAATAGTCACAAAATAACACATAATCCTGTCACCTCTGCTGTACAGAAAGGACAAATCACGGGCTATAAAATAATGAGCAGTAAGGATTTTCCTGAGTGAGTGCACAACTTCAGTTTTGGGTATTTTGTGAGGTTAAAAAACACAAGTCTTTGAGACATATGTGAAGACCAAATCTTTAAATTATGGCTGTATAACAAGAAGATGATGCTGAGGATACAGAAATTTTTTTCAGTAAAAGTATAACATACAACTTTTCAAACAGGGGGAAAGACACTCATCCATGTACAACAAGCAAATATAACAATGAATAGACAAGAACTCAAAAGAAATACCCTGTGTAATATCATAACTAAAACACTAAATATATAGAATAAATAATACATATTGATTAATTATTAAGAAATAAAAGTAAGTCATATAACAGTTAGGCCCATGAGTATGAGTATAATACCTGGTTTTTCAACAGACTTTAAATGTTAAGATTTTCTTTCTCTTTAATTTAAAATTGTTATTCATTCTTATTATTTTGAGGTATATATATCCACATGCATGCACATACATTTGTATGTGTGTATGATATATGAGTCAGGAGGTGGGGTATGCCACTAAGCACATGTGAGTTAGAGAAGACCTTAGTGGAATTATTTCTTGAACTTTTAAAAGATTTCAGATTTGAACTAGGGATATCTGACTTTTGCAGATAAGCACACTTTACCTGCTAAAATATATTCTTCTAAATTTGGAACATAAAATATAGATGAATTTCTAGATACATTTGACCTTCAAAAGTTAAACCAACATGTGCTAAGTAGTTTATATCTGTCTGCTACAAACAGTGAGCTTGAACTAGTAATTATAGTCTGCTGGGGATGCTGTGAATGTGTTGCTCTGATTGATTGATAAATAAAATGCTGATTGGCCAGTAGCCAGGCAGGAAATATAGTGTAGGCAGGATAAGGAGAGAGGAGGATTCTGGGAAGTGGAAGGCTGAGTCAGGAGACTCTGCCATCTACCACCACCATGAGAAGTAAGATATAAAGTACTGGTAAGCCACAAGCCACATGGCAACCTATAGATTGATAGAAACCAATTAATTTAAGATATAAGAACTAGATAAGAAGAAGCCTGAGCCATTAGGCCAAACAGATTAAATAATATAAGCATCTGTGTGTTTATTTGGGTCTGAGTGGCTGTGGGGCTGGGTGGGACTGGAGATAATTCCAGCTATAATAATCCTATATATATAATCTGAAATTACCCCACAGGCTCATGCTTTTAAAAATGTATTGGAAATGGAGCTTTGCTAGAAACCTTTCCTCAAGGTAGGTCTTGATGTTTTACAGTATGGCTCCACTTTCTCTCTTCCTTCTCTACTTCTAATGTATGAATAACATGATGTGAGTCTGCATATAGCCTGCCATGCCAGCTTCACATTACAGCTCTCCTGCTCTCTCCACCATGGTGGGCTGTGTACCTTCTAAAACTATAAGCCAAAATTGTAGTTGGAAATTTTCCTGTACCTGGCTACCTGGTGGTTGAGACAAATCTTTCATACCCGTGTTCTTCAAGTAAACACACAGAGACTTATATTAATTATAACTATTTGGCCACTAGCTCAGGCTTAATACTGACTAGCTCTTACATTTAAAATAACTCATCATTCTTATTTATGTTTAGCCATGTGGCTTGGTACCTTTTTCTCAGTTCTACCTTGTCATCTTGCTTCCTCTGTGTTTGGCTGGTGACACCTGACTCAGCCTTCTTCTTCCCAGAATTCTTCTCGTCTGCTTACCCTCCCTGTACTTTATGCCTGGCTACTGGCCAATCAGCATTTTATTTATCAACCAATCAAAACAACACATATTCACATTGTACAGAAAGACATCCCACAGCATAAAATAGACCCTTTCTTTCCTAAGTTGGTTTCTGTTTGTGTGTTCTATTACAGCAACAGGAAAGCAACTAATAATTCTTGTACCAAAGCCAAATTAAAACAGACAATTTTTTAAAAAGAAAGAAAAAAGAAAATTATATACCCATTTCCCTAGTGAACATATACACAAGAAAAAAATAAATAAAATTACTTTCAAATGGAATTCAAAAATATATAAATAGATGATTTGTTATAAACACATTGGCTTCAATATAAAGATTCAATGATGTTCAATATATGTAAAAATCAGTAAATATAATTCACCACAAAGATGCACTCAAGGACAAAAATGTAATTGTTATTTCAATACATGCAGAAAATATTGTGAGAAAATAAAAAATCCCATCACAATAAATGTACTGAAATAAAAAAAATAGGAGTAGAAGGAACATATGTGAATATTGTAAAGGTTATATGTGAAAAATCTCTATTAATTATTGTAGTAAATAGAGAAAAACTCAAAGTAGTTCTAATAAAGTGAAAAATAAGACATATATGCTCACTTTTCACTCATATTCCATAAGTACTTGAAGTCTTCATTATACCACTAAGATAAAGTAAATGAAATAAATATACATGGGAAAGGACAATGTCCAGGTCTGTTTTGTGCAAATTATTTGATTTCATTTAATGAGATCCTAAAAACTCTACCAGAAAATCCTTGGAGCTAACAAACACTTGAAGCAAAATAGCAAAATATTGCAAAAATATAAAAAAGTCAATAATTTTTACATACTTCAAGAAAAGTATCTTGATATCAGACAAACAATATTGTTCATAATACCCTTGAAAAACAGAATAGGCCCAACTGAGGAAGTAAATTATTTCTATAGTGAAAACTTTAAAACAATAAAGAAAGAAATTAAGAAAAGCACTACACGGCCCCCATACCCATCCACTAAACTAGCAGAAACACATGAACTGTGAACCAATAGATGAGAAGCCCCCATGGAACTGGACCAGGCCCTCTGGATAAGTGAGACAGTTGATGAGCTTGAACTATTTAGGAGGCGCCCAGGCAGTGGGACGGGGACCTGTCTTTGGTGCATGAGCTGGCTTTTTGGAACCTAGGACATATGCTGAGACACTTTGCTCAGTCTTGGTGCAGGGAGGAAGGGACTGGACCTGCCTAGACTGAATCTACCAGGCTGGGCTAACTCCCCAGGGGAGACCTTGCCTTGGAGGAGGTGGGAATGGAGGGTGGATTGGGGAGAAGGCTGGGGGGTGGGAGGAGGGAGGACAGGGGAATCTGTAGCTGATATGTAAAATTAAATTAATTATAAATTAAAAATATTTGTATAAAAATATAGTGAAATATATCTACCAAAAAAAAAGAAAGAAAGAAAAGCACTACGCTATTAAAGGACCTCTCAAATTCATAGGTTGAAGGAATTAACATTGTGCAAATGGCCACAGTATCAAAAGGAATACACATATTCAATACAACTCCAGAACCATTTTCACAGAAATAAAAAAACTATAGCTTAAAATTATAGTGGAAGCATACTAGGACCTTAAAAGCTAAGGCCATCTTGAGGAAAACATAGTGATGATGATGATGATGATGATGATGATGATGATGACGATGATGATGATGACAGTGATGATAAGGATAGAAGTATCACCATGCTGATTTCAAGTCACAGTGCAGAACCACAGTAAGGAAAACAGCATTTGAAAAACAAGCAAAAACAGACATAGAAATAGAGGACCCAAAAGTAAACCAACAACCCTATAGACAATTTAATTTTTATAAAGATGTCAATAGCACATGTTTAAGAAAGTACAGCCCCTAAAAATACAGAGAGACATTAATTTGGTTTGTTGCATATTGTAACTAGATGGTAACCCTATATTATTGAATATATCACATTCTCTAGACATAGACCTAGAGAAATTGAACTTGAACTGAGGTGGGAGCTTCCTCCCTGACTAACCCTAGTAGCGCCAAGTGATGTGATTGCATGCTGCTGGAGGAGTACTGTAGTTTACAGTCTTCCTCACCTGCTGACCATGTATATCATATCATATTCCAACTGGTGAGGCAAGCTGTGCCCAATGATGCAACAGTAGCATGTCTGTCATGGAAATAAGCAAGTGACTTCTGGTTAGAATTCCGGCCCAGTCCACAGGAGGTAATCCATATCTAGTACTGTAAATCAGGTAAAAGGTCATGGGGAAGACAGTGAAATTATTGTGCTAAATGAGCATGATGTACCCATCAAATTACATTTTTAACAATCATTTTTATACCCATAGGTTATTGCTGCTGACAGTTTTGGTCAAAGAAGTTCCTTTTGGCAGTGAGCAATGGTAATTGTAGAGAATCCTAACTGATCAAATGTTGAGACCTATTGACTCTGTGTTGCTCAGCTATAAATGGATCATCTCTTTCACCTATTCCAAATGTCAGGCAACATTATGAAAGAGATGGCAGAAAAAATAGATAGCCAGAGGCTGACATGGAGTGTCTTTCAGACATGATATGACCCTGGTACTCTGGAACTTATAGTAGCTGTAATTATCTTCGCAAGACCTGTTCAGGATTGGGCCTGGGAATATCCTGTCATGGAAGGAAGAAAGACTCATGGGGCCTCAAACCTCTATGACAATTTAGAGTCCATTGATGGTAGTTAGAGGTTAGTAGCTGACTTCCCCACTCCTTAATGACCTTTGGCTATTTAGACAGATAGTGGCTCATGGGTTTTAGAACAGACACTAACATTGGTATAGTACTGGTAGGGTTCCATAGTCCTGTAAGCAGAATTAATGAAATTCACTGAGTCACACACATGAAAAAATGCAAAACAACAACAACAAAAATATAAAAGTAGGTGATAGACTAATTGGAAAAAGAAAGGGAAGAGGACAAGAGTCATTAACTTTAATGAACATGATCCAAAGTATTTATACATTTATGAAAATATCATAATGAAACCCATTATTCAATACAATTAATATATACTACTATAAAATGCAATTTTTCTTAGTTTTAAGTCACTGTGTACAGTAAAATTTTTTGTATACAATATATATTTAAATTGTTATTTATCTGATATTTAAAATTATATTTATCTTTTCATTTGTTCAAAACTATTTGTTTAATATCAGTATAAAATTATTAAGTAATATTTCTTACTTACTTATGATAGTGTCACTTTATCCATTAAGAATTAGTATTTGAAATGAGTATGTATATTGCACCCTTAAGTATCTATCATAGTATTTTAAGATGATATGGGCAAAGTGTTTAAAATTAATTCTATATAAACTGGTACATAAAGAAGATCATATCACATTTTAAATAAAAGTTACATATAAAATAGATGAAATATACTAAAGATAATGTATCCATTGTTTGTTTCAAATATTTACAAGACTTCCTTTTTGAAGAGTAGACATTCTAAAATGAATTGATAGGTAAGTAATAATAGATAGATACGACAAGTGATTTTATATAGACATAGATAGATATACATAGATAGATAGATAGATAGATAGATAGATAGATAGATAGATAGATAGATAGATAGATGGAAAGGCATACACGCATACATACATACATACATAGACAGACTGATATATTGATAGGTTACAGATAGACATAAAGATGATAGATGAAATGTAGATACATAATAGATTAGAGAGAGAGAGGATATGTATTAAGGCAGTGATGAAGATGCAGATGAAGGAAGAGAAATACAGAGAAAGGGAAAGAAAAAGGAAAATGAGAATGAAATAAATTTAAAAAATAACTATTTTATTAATAATTTTCTTGTATTTCTTTAAAATGTACATTGAACTAAATAACAATGTTTTAATACCATAAAATTATTTTATCTTACTTGTACTATTCACTGTTAGCATTTGCAAATATTTTTAAAAATTTAAATATGAATTCTTCCTTAGTGTTCTGATATATAAAGTATAAATTGAAGGCAATTTTTTCCAAAATCCTTACTTGTGGAGGTAAACATTTAGTTATCTTACCCATATTATAATTTTCTTCCTTTAAACTACATCCTATATTCTCTCATGTGAGTTAATTATCACTTTTTCTCCTTTGACATCTTAAATATATCTTATTTATTTGTGTGTGTGTGTGTGTGTGCGTGTGCATGTGTGTGTGTGTGTGTGTGTGTGTGTGTGTGTACATATGTGTATGCCACCACTCACATACGGTTGTAAGAGGACAACTTGGAGAAATCACTTCTCTGCTTACACAATGTGTGTCCTGGACATTGAACACAATTTAAAGGGTGAATGAGATTATTTCGTAGTTGTCAATGATGAAGCGAGATCCTACATGGGATAATGAGAAAGAGTGCTTCAAGCGGATCATTTTCTGTAGTGATTATTTCAATTTTATTTTATTTCTAAACTACTTATTTTATTTTGAAACATTTAGTTTCATTAGTATACTCTTCAAAGGTGCCAACACATAAAAATGAACAACATATTATGAATATTGATGCTATTGATATTAAGAATTTCACAACAAATATTAACACTTCTCATGTCAATTTCATTATCTGTAGAATAAAACAATTCCAAATATAATGTCTCAACATTTATATTGTTTTTATAAAATTCCATAGACAAGGCAACTTATAGAAGGAAAGTTTATCTGGACTTATGGCTCAAGAGGGAAAATATTTCATGATGGTGTAGAGAAGGCATATTGGTAAGAGAAGGAAGCTGAGAGCTAACATCTGGGACCAGAAACACAAAGCAGAGTGATCAGAGAGTAGGGTGGGCCCCCGAAACCCCACCGCCAGTGACATACTCTTAGCAAACCCACAGTTCCTACGATCTTGACTCCAGGGAATCTTTCCCTTTTCCTATGTATATCTGGCCTCTCCTTAAAAACACTGATTTCACTGATAATTGCAGAAAGTCTTCCAGCCCAAACCCAGACTGTAACATTAAGCTTGCCATTGTCCTTTCCCTATCCAAATTATAATCATACATTTCTTTCTGCTGTATTTGTTCTTTTTCATTTCAGACCTACGTAAAAATGATGACTAATAAACATGAAACAGAATTAAGAGTAGACTGTCCTAACATCTCTGCTAGTATAATTAACTATTTTATTACCTTTAAATTTAGACCCAAGCAAGTTCTTAGGACAAGAGTAGAAAACAGCCACAATTTTTCCAAAATATTACAAGAATGGTCTCTAGCTTGGTTTATAATAATGTTCCCTTCTGAATCCTCTTGAAAGAGAGGCCTCCAACGTTCACATGGTTCTCTGTGTTACTGTTTTCTAAGTTCCTACTATAATAATCCATTAATTTTTTAATTCAAAATTCAAAATGTTACAGTCTGGGTTTGGGCTGGAAGACTTTCTGCAAAATTCTGAACTCTTCCACTTGTGTCCAAGAATCAGCATAGTTACAATAGCCTATTTCCTGGTACCTACATTTGTCATAGTTATATTTTTCTTGCTGTGATGAACACCATGGCCAAGGTCAATTACATAAAGAGGGATTTATTTGGGTTTATGATTCCAGAAGAATAAGAGTTCATCATGGTGAAGAAAAGGCATGGCAGCAAGAGAACAGAAATTGAGGAAATCAGAGATATCAAGCTCATAATAGGATAAGGTCTTAAGCTCTAAAAGCCTACCACCAGTGACACACATACTCTGGTCACACCTCCTAAGCTGCCACAAACAGTGCGACCAACTTGAGACTGAGTATTCAAATTCTCAATTCTAAGGAGGGCCTCTCACTCAATTACCACATTAGTCAACATCTAGTATAACTTCTAATGTAAGTGATTTGTAGATATAACACAGCAGCAACTTTCTACTTGACCAATATTGAGAAAAATTTCCCATAAAAATTACATAACTATGATAAAAAAAATTCCAATTATAATTTAGCCAAATAGATTAATTCACTATGGGAAACTGTTTTGAAAACTTGTTTCTTTCATTCATGAAGACAGAGAAAATAAAATGCTTTGTATTATTGTATTTTATTATAATATTTTGAATTATATCCAGTTGTCAATTGTCAATCTAGCCACCTCTAAGATTTCAATGTGGTACATCTCTACAAAGTTTTAGGCACATAATTTCATTAATGGAATTGGGGAGTCTTAACTGTTTTTTGACAGATCTTTAATTTTGGGTATATTAAATCTGAGAATTATAAAAGAAAATGTTAATTCCATGTTTTAATAACTTTAAAATGTAATGGAATTTCTTAAACATATTGCCTATGGGCTGCCATTTTATCTGTAAATCATTATATTGTGTGAAATTGAAATTGGCAATTAGCATTGACATAAACGTAAAAATATTACTATTAGAACGTAAAAGTCAAGGAAGCCTGATAGTGACATAACCCCAATACAGAAACTATTATTTTAACAGTTGAAGTTGGACTCTCAAGAAAAAAAGAATCAACACATGATTTCTACTAGATCACTGTTTTTTCTCTAAATGTGATCTATTTTCCTACTTGGTTATGTCATTTCATTTTCTTTAAGTGTCTCCCTTAACAAATAGTTAAATTAGAAATTTATAAATACATGGATAAGCATATATCTGGTTCTTTGTATTCTAGGTTACACTTTACAAAATAGTATTACAGTTTATAAGATCATGTGTATCATCATAATTAGAATCAGGCCACCATGCACTTTTGACATCCTTTCCTGGAAAAACAAATTCAGCCATTTATTTTCATTTGAATGATGGTTTTGAGTATTGGCCAATGAATAATGTATATTTCACTCCCAAGGCCAAGTCATTCACTTCTTGAAATCACATAAATATTGACCCTTTCTGTTACTACCCAATTGCCAATTATTTCGTAACATTTTAGTAGTGTTTTGTCAAAGTGAGAAAATTATATGTCATCTAACTCTTATTGTTTCAGAATGCCTGTTTAACAAGAAAACCATGACAATAATGAGGGAAATCTTTTGTTTTTGTTTTATTTTCTTAGAGGCTTGTCCACTAAAAACAAATATTACAGAGTTTCTTGTACTTTCAATGCACCAAACCTGGTAAAATTTTGTTTGCACAAAGACCCTGTTCCATGACCAAAATTTGATGGCTGGGCAGCCAAATTCTTCCCCTTTTACTTTACTTCTTTTGCAGTGATTCTTGCAAATTTAGCCAATCAAGAAGACTGTGAGTTCAGAAATTATCCAATAGTAAAAGACACAAGTCACCACCTACATCAGCCAAGAGAACTCTTGTCCTGGTGTCTTACTAGTATAGTTTGGGTTTTGGTGTACCTTTTTCTTAAAATGAAGTTGCCTTGACAAATGATTTTTACTTATGTTCATACATGGGGTGGTTATCTAAACAGAACCAATGGAGAGGAGGACTTAAGACCCTATCAAATTCCCCAGTAGAATCTATTTTGCAGATTCTATCTAGTCTTAGGCCCCTTCCATCCCAAGGGGAAATCATTGTTACTTTTGTTTTCTCTGAGGCTTAGTTATCTGTGTTCCCAAGGTGTTCAATTCTTTGTCCATCCCAGAGAATGAGTAGGATGATATCCTATGTGGCCATCATTTCTTGGGGGATTCTCATCTGGGATTTGAGCCCATACACTCAAGCTCACATTACCTGACAAAATCACTAAGGACTCAGAAGAGGTTATGACGATCTAACACTCTGAGGACTTCTTATGAGAGAGGAAACATTCTTAGTCCACAACCAGCCTGGTGAGAAACCTCAGTCAGTCCTCATTTCCACCCAAAGCAAACAGAATAGGGAATTGGGCCCCAAGGGAGTAGATGCTTTGATCTTGTAAGGTTGGATGGAGATTTCGCCTGAAAGAAACAGGACAGAGGCTTATGATACCACTCCTATGCCCAAAATAAATAAATAAATAAATAAGTAAATAAATAAATAAATAAATAAATAAATAAATACTGGAAGCCAGCCTTCAGGGAGCGAATCATTTCCCCAGAGAGGAAGGATAAGAGAGAACAGATTATCCACTCAAAGTTTTAATGGAAAAGGTCACTCTGCTGCTTGATTGCTTCCTCACCCCATTTCTGGTTCTTAAGCCTTTGAACTGTGAATAGCTAAGTTTAGGCACCTAGAGATAGGCTGCTGGTAAGGAAAGAATACTCAAAGTTCAGATTTCTATTTTTGGGGTCATGCTAGCAAGTAGGGAAAACCAGAGGTCGTCTAAGTTTTCAATGTAGAAAAAAATAGTGATATAAAACTTATCTGAGCTCAGCCTAGCTATTTGTATAAAATTCAAATGTAGACAGCCATGAATAAACAAGGAGTGAAAGTTCTGTCTCTATATAGGAAAGCTTTCAGTCATTGCTGGCACCCGTAAGGGGCATTAGCTGTTTGAAACCCATATGCATACTGTTAGGGACATGGGAGAAATGTTCCCTCCCACCCATAACCCTCTTCCTATCCCCTCACCTAATGCCTTCATCTTTAAAATATACAGAGCTTTCTGCTGACTTTGCAGGATACACTGGGCTCTGGGGGACCCAAGGATGATTTGAGGGTGGGTAGAAAGGTGTTGGGAGTTATGTGTGTGGAGCTGTGGGTGGAAGTTATTGGTAGATGGCTTCCCTGAACGAGCACAAGCCTTAAGTTTCATCAGTACTCAGAAAAGATACTGTGATGGTTTGAAAGAAAATGGCCCTCTGAGGAAGTGGCACTATTAGGAGGTATGGCATTGTTGGGATATGTGTTTTCTTGTTTGAAGAAGTGTGTCTATGCAGGGTGGGCCTTGAGGTCCCCTATGCTCAATCTATGCCCAGTGTGGGACAGAGAGACTCCATCTTCTGTTTGCAGATCAAGACATAGTACTCTCCACTTCTCTAGAACCATGTCTGCCTGCATGTCATCTGCTGTGATGACAATAGACTAAACCTCTGAACTTTAAGCTAGCCTCAATTAAATGATTTCCCTTACAAAGGTTGCCTTGATCAAGGTGCCTCTTCACAGAAATAGAAACTCTTAACTAGATAGAAGTTGGTACCAGGAGTGGGGTGTTCTGTGATACACCTGACCATGCTTTGGTTTGGAGGATTTTGGACTTTGGGAGTTTGGATTGGGAAATCAATGGAATATTTTAAGTGCTGCTTAATGGACTATAGTATGAGGAAGAAAGACAGTGGTGGTGAGGATGATTTGAACTGTGGGGGTGTAGCTCAAGAGGTTTCAGAGGATAAGAATTTTAATGTTGCCTAGAGATAGTTCTTGTAATATTTTGACAAAGAATGTGGCTGCTTTTTGCCCTTGTCCAAAAAGTCTGCCTGAGGCTAAAGTGAAGAATTTTGGATTAATTCCATTGGCAGAAGAAATCTCAAAACAGCCTAGAATAGACTCTGTCATGTGATTATTAGTGTTAACCTTAATGAAGATTTATAATGAAAAGTAGTAAGCTGAACAAGGAGAAATACAAAATGTACAATATGAATAGAAAGGGAGTACCAGGGAGTGGAATGAAGCAACGTCCTGTGTTCAAGGATATAAACAGATTAAGAAATGGAACAAAGAGAGTGGTGACCTCAGCACAAGATCCTTCCCAGTTAACTTTCCAACTTGTAAAAAGGAACTAAAAAAAAAAAAAAAGCTTAGAGCCACATGTTGTGGTGCGTACCTTTAACCCCAGCAATCTAGAGGCAGAGGCAGGACGCAGGCATATCTATGAGTTCGAAGCAAGCTTGGGCTACAGAATGTGTTTCCGGACAACCAAGCTTAGGAAATGAAGGAAATCACTGAAAACAGAGAGCTGGTGAAGGTGTAATTGAACAAGGGAACCATGCTCCAGCACCAGCAAGTAGCAGGCTCAACAGCTTCAGCCACAAGGTTCTCGATTTAGAGTCAAGAATAGGAGAAAGGGGTTATGAAATCTTCCTTCAAGACTAAGAAAAGCCACTGAGGTCAGGCTTGTGTCATAGATGTCCCTAATGAAGGCCTTGAGACCCACTGTAACTGGGAAGGTGAGATCTGGATTGCCTTGGAGAACCCAAGATTTTGGAAATGCCAGAGCCATGGGATGCTTTTCCAGGAAAGCTGCTATCAGGGAGTGGAACCAGCCCAAGTGAAAGAAGTGTGTTGCACTCAACAAAGCTGAAAGAAGTTGGAGATCTGAAAAGCACTTTGACATCAGACATAGAGATGCAGAGTGTGGTGTTTTTCCAGCTGGTCTTCAGGCTTCCTTTGGTCCAGTATTTCCTCACTAACTTCCCTTTCCTCCATTTTGGAATGGTAATATATGCCCTGTATCATTATATGTTGGAAGTATGTGATGTGTTTTTTTATTTTGACTTTACAAGGGATTACAGTTAAGAGACCGCAAAATCTCAGAAGACTTGGAACTTTACACTTTTAAATAAGTTTGAGAATGTTATAGATTTTGGGGACGTTTGAAGTTGAACTGAATGCATTTTTGCATTATGATATAGCCACAAGCTTATAGGGGCCAGGGAGTGGAATGTGATGATTTGAAAGTAAATGACTCCCATAAGGGAGTGGCACGAATAGGAGGAGGGGCTTTGTTTGAGTAGGTGTAACTTTGTGGAGGAAGTATGTCACTGTGATGGGTGGACTTTAAGGTCTCCTGTGCTCAAGCTACACCCAGTGAGGGACAGACTCCTTCTGCTGCCTGTGGATCAAGATATAGGAATCTGAGTCCCTTTTACAGCACCAAGTGTGCTGCATGCCACATGCCATGATGATAGTGGATTAAACATCTGAACTGTTAGCTCTTTCTAATTAAATGTTTTCCCATGTAAGAGTTGCCTTGGTCATGGTATATCTTCACAGCAATAGAAACCTTAACTAAGACAGTTACTAAATATTTTTCCAAACCAATATGCTTGAGCGTTGAGATGGCTGGACCTAGGAAGCTCATGTGAACTTGCAACAGCCCAGATACAAGTACTAGATGCTGGTAACATCTAGAGGCAGTGAAAGAGTATCCTGCTTGTGGAGTTGGAGAGGAGGCCTCTGCTTGGCCTTTCTGCTTGGCATCTTAAATCCTGTTTTTCTCTATTCATATTATCCTTGATGTCTTCTTTTTTTCCACCAATCCAATCTGGGAACCCTTGCTTTTGTTTTGTTTTCATTTTCTAGTCTCTGTGACATAAGTGGACTAAGGATAAAGTTTATTTCTTATTTGCTAGATTAAGAGTTGAAATAATACCCAAGGAGAATATTTATTCCAGTTGCTTTTCAGACAAGATAAGACTAGTTATTCATTAAGGTTGGCCCATGGTATTAAAGAGTCATATTGTCATATGGTTAAGAACAAGTAACCCAAATAGGCTTCTGTATTTTCATGGTAGCTAATGAGAAAAGAGAGAACATAGGTACCCATGCTCACTTCAGTACAAAAGCAACTAAATCTCCAGAGTAACCCCTGGAGCAGGAGAAAATGAAGATCTGGAAAGCATTCAAATACACTTATTTTGTCTTAGAAATTAGGCAGTCATCAACAAAGGCTCCCCTAGACTCTGTCCTTACCCACTGGGATATCTTCAAACCATGGTCCTGAAGAAAGGATCCTCTGATTTATATCTGCACATAGGCAGGGTCTAAATATAGTGAGAGTTTTAGAAAAAGTAGCCTCTAGTGAGAAGTATCCACTTCTGAGGAAACCATGGTAGAAATTATCTATAGTGGTGAGCAGATTTTAGCCTAGGTTGAGAGCTTGAAGGACTGGTTTCTTGCAGGGTGAAGTTTAAGAGTGTGTTGCATAGCTCTGTGTTTCCTATGCAACTCCCAATTTCTATCAAGTGCTTCCAACAGCAACAGAGGGACAAATTAGGTATAATAGAAACCACACAGTTTGTCAGCACCAGAAGAACAAGTAGCTGTGCACGGGGGCTCTGATGTCAGACTGACATGGTCTAAGTGCCTGGGGTGATTCTCCTTCCAGGATCTCACAATGGTTAAGAAGTGGTACGGCATCTAGTTTCATGGCTGCCTTTTTCTCAACACTTGCCTGTTCAACTGCAGTTGGGATCAGAATGTGAATGATCCCAGAGACAAACGTATGAGGGAATTCCAACCCTGCCTGTCAGCTGTTGTTGATAATGGGCTGGGATTGTAATGATTTCTCTAGTATGTATGCAAATAACTAACACTGGGAGAACTACTGATTTGGAAAGTGGATAGGTCCCAGAGTGAGGCAGAGCACAAATTCTAGATTTATGAATCTTGTCTCCTGGGTTTTCCCGAGTAGACCCTTGGCCATTATACAATGAGCTAATGAGATGGAGTCTACCTGCCTCATTTCTGCATCTGGCTTTGCATTGGGTCTATGTACTTGGGTGGGTTGCTGATCAGGAGACAAGGGCACTATAAAACACACAAACCAGAGTCCATTTAGTGGGCTCCCAGCCCTAGAGCCTCTCCCTTCTGAAGGGGAAAAGCTATTTTTTTTCCTGTAGAGGCCAGCTTTTTGTTTTCCCTGGAAATTTTATTTTTTGTCATCCCAGGGAATGAGTTCAGCAAGTTCCTAGACGATCTTTAGCACCCATTTAATATTAAATATAGTCTCAGATTATTTGTGGTTTTTCACTATTTGTCTTATGCCATGCTATAAACCCAATTTGAAGAATATGACCTTGTTGTTTTCCCTTGCTTTGGTATTTCTTTTGCAAAATTTTAGACATAATAGTTTTTTTGGACAATTTCTTTGAGTGTGTTATAAACATCATAAAATATAGAATAAAATACAAACTATAATCTCATGCCTATATCTCTATGCAGAAAGACTTATGAGTCTTATCATTTTTCACTTGGATTTCCTTTCAACTGATGCATCCTGCAGCATTTAGCTCATGATGCCATATAGTCTGAAAATGTTAGTTCCAGTCACATCACATACGTGAGTAGTCAATTGTCTAATGGTATGTTTTTTACTTCACATTTATAACATGACCCCTGCTCTCTGAAACAAATCTTTATAGCCCTCATTTACCAATTCATTTGCCTTTCCCAAGTCATTTAAATGAAAAAATTGAAAGAGTAGTCTATAGGCCCCCAGCTTCTTTTTAGGCAACCTGTATCTAAAGCATGTGTGAGAGGTCTACAGCCCTAATTTTCAGTAACATTTCTTTCTTTTTTTTCTCCAAAATGTCTCCCTGTTCTGGCTTTATTCATTATTACATAGAGTTCACTGATTGTTGATATCAATCAATTAAGAGTACTATGGTCTCCTATGGTCCACATCTTAATAGAGAATGATCAAAATAATTCTGGCTGTGAGTGCTGCCAAACAGACCATTAGCTGTTGATCATTTGCTTCAGTTAACAACTCTACTGAAATGAATTACAGACCCTAGAACGACCTTCCAATAGCACGCTTATAGATGCCTTTGCACCAATGCTCATACAATCTTCAAATGTCTTACACAGATATTTGCTGAGAATTAAAGTCAATTAGTAAGACAATATACAATATCAAAATGTTCAAATTTGAAAATGCTTGGAAAGTTATTACATACATTAAAAAATTAAATGAGAAAATGAGAATAAATTCCCTAATATATTACTCACTTAATGTAGTGAGTGGGATACTATCACACACACACACACAAAAAAAAAATATTACGAAGCAAACATCCTCAAAAGAACTGCTTTCTTGTCCAAAGCACATACTACTAAAATTGTTAGACACAAAAATCTATGTGAAAAGGCCATACACATATGTGCAGTGTAACACTGGAGGACGGATGATAACTTCTCTCTGTCATATCATATGACTCCAATGCTTCCTACTAATGCTTGTGCAAAGCTTTCAGTATTCAGTTGTCTAGTTCCATGGTTCACAAAGGCTCTCTTATTGCGAACACAAGGAGAGAATAGAATTGTACATTATACATGTATTGTTTAGGTACAGGATAGTTTGTAACGTAAAGAGGAGAATGGACCATTCATTTTATGTTTACAACCACAATTTGTGAAAATCTGGTGAAATAATCGTGTGCAAATCATTTTATGTAGAACCTGACTTTCTTCCCTTGAGCCTCTTTGGAACTTTTCCAGATTAAAAATGGTTTAGAAACAATATCATCTCTTATCAAATATACAAAGACTTGATTTTTTAAAAAATTTCTATTTGTAATTTTGGATACACTAGTTTCTCTCTCCTTCCCATTCACTCATCTTTCCTTCTTTTCTGTCCCCCTCTCCTCCATTTCTGATCCCTTCTTTGCTCTGTGCTAATTTCTCCTTCCTCATCCACCTCCTCCTTTCTTCCCCTCTTCTCAGGTCCTAGTTTGACAATCAGAAACAAGTTAGAAGAGTGAGAATTTATTTGGCTCACAGTTCCACTCTGTAGTCTGTTCTGGTGATGAAGTCAAGGCAAGGACAGTGAAGTAGGTAGTCATGTGCACACTCAGGAGCTTGGTCTCCTTTCCATACTTCTACAGTCCAGGATTCCCAACCCAGGGAGAGTGTCTCTGAAATAAGATGAGTTTTCTCACACTGATTAACACTAAAAATCAAAAGAATCCTCCATTCACATGCTCACAGGCCAAACTCAGCTATAGAATTCCTCAATGAAACTCTTTCAGGTGTTTCAAAGCTGTGTTAAGTCCATAATTCAAACAATCCACCCTCCTCACTCCCACCTCCTTTTTCTCTCCTTCTGTCACCATTTTCCACATTCCCTTTCTCTACTCCCTTCTCTTCCTTTCTACCTGCTGCCTTTCCTCTCCTTCTCCCCTCCAGATCTCATTCTCTCCCTTCCTTTCCCTACTCTTTCAATCTTTTACTTTCCTTTATGCTCCCATTTGATCCTTCTCTGTCCCCTTCCTTCCTCTTCTGTCCTTTCTCACCCCCATCCCTCCCTTCCCTTCTGACCCACCTCTTCCCTTCCGACCGACCTCTCAGCTCTTCTATTTCCTAGTTTACCATATCCCATCACATTCCCTCCATTCCTTAACCTTATTTTTTCCATCCCCTTCTGTTCTATTCCACTCTATTTCCCCAATATCACAAACTTGATATAAAAGTGATGTGGTGATATTGTATTCTCCAAAATATTGTGCACCCTAATAAACTTATCTGGGGTCAGAGAACAGAATAGCCACTAGATATAGAGGCCAGAAAATGGTGGCACACATGCCTTTAGTCCTGTCACTTGGAAGGCAGAGATCCATCTGGATCTCTGTGAGTTTAAAGCCCCCTGGAAACAGACAGGCATGGTGACTCACGCCTTTAATCCCAGGAAGTGAGTCTTTAATCCCAGGAAGTAATGGCAGGAGGCAGAAAGGTATTTAAGGTGTGAGGACGAGGAATTAGAGCTGGTTAAGCTTTTAGGCTTTTGAGCAGCAGTTCAACTGAGATCTATTCCGATGAGGACTCAGAGGCTTCCAGTCTGAGGAAACAGGATCAGCTGAGGAATTGGCGAGGTGAGGAAGGTGTGGCCTGTTCTGTCTCTCTGATCTTCCAGCGTTCACCCCAATACCTGGCTCTGGGTTTGATTTTATTAATAAAAACTTTTAAGATTCATGTTACAAAGTGAGTGTATTTTTAGACAAAAGGAAAGAATCTAGTGCTTTTTATTTTTAAATTAAGTGAAACATATTAGCTATGAAACAATTTAATGTCTGTTTCCTTGTAACCTTAAAAGTATGCCTGCCTACATAAATTCCTATTTCAAAAATCTTTGGAAGAAATCATATAAAATTTTGTTTCAGTGGCATTGGCCTCATGAAGTAATATTTATTAGGAAATATCTTTCCTAACATCTGATGTCTTTGATAATTTAGTTTTATACAGTCTCTTACTTTTAAAAATGTGTAAAAAATTCATACCTTGAATTCCTTATATAGTTTGTTCCACCATCTGAATTTCAAGGCTTTTTAATAAATATTTCATACTGACAATTCTATCAACGGTATTATCACTCTGCTCAGTGTGTAAAGGCCCACACCTGCCTTGCTATTCCTTCTCTTGTTGAAATTCTTCCTCTGCTCACTTCTATCTACAGATCTGTTGCCTGAAAACCAGCTCCAGTTGTACTTCCTCCATAGCACTTTGCCTTAGTCATAAACTATTTGGTTTTGGTTTTTGCTTTAATTTTATAGATTCTAAATTTCATATATGCATATATTTTTTATTATATCTACCCCCATTTCCTCCCTTTCATTTTTTCTCTTACTTCCCCAGGCAGTTTTCCTTTCTAACATCATGCACTCTTTTTAAAATCACCATGATTGCACTTAGTGCTTTTTGGATGTGCATAGGTGACCATCTAGTAGAGCACGACCCAAATTTCTGAAGAAAACTGACGCTACCCCAGCAACCATCAATGACAACAGCTCCAGAACTGGGAATGGGACTTCTGAAGTCCCACAGGCAATGATGCTGCAGTTTCTGCTGGCTTGATATTGTGCTGGTCTTGTGCGTACGGCCACAGACATGTGTTCATGTGCAACTCTGTTCTACTGTGTCCAGCAATTATTGCTTTTCTCCAGACATTCACTCTATGAGACTATCTGGGTCTCACAGTCTTTTTACTTCATTCTCCCGGATGATTTTGGTGACTCAGAGGAAGTGGGTATGCTATAAATGTCCCATTTAGAGCTGAGTACTCCACGGTCTCTTATTCTCTGCACGTACCAAGTTGTGGGCATTCATATTAATCACCACCTACCAGAAAAAGAAGCTTCTATGTAGAGTTTGAGAGTCATAGATTATAGAGAGTTATAGGTTATAGAGAGGTATGGAGAGTTATAGATTATAATCTTTAGGCACAATTTTTAACAAATGTGTTTAGAAGTTATTTGGAATTCATCTCTAGAAAATGTATAAAAGATGAATGATAAACTGATTCAATTTTGAAAGTGCAAGATTTCTTATTTTGTAAAAATATAGCATTCAATGATGAATATTATTTCTTTAATATTTAAAAATGGAATATATGTATAGTATATACTTATATGCTAACTTATGATAATTGAGTTTGTAATAGCATACTGTACTTTCATGATTTTGAAGAAATAACACTGGCGAGACATGTATACATCTGTGTATATGTGTTGCCACTCTTTTCTCCTGCTCTTCTGTTCTCTTCTACATCCTGTTTTTCTTCCAGGAATAAAATGCCTTTAGATGCTACAACCTGAATGATTACAACGAAAAATTTAGAATTTGGTATTAATATCTGAGTTGTAATTACTAAGTTTCATCTCCAGGAATGTTTTTTTTTTGCCACAGGGCATTTATATTATTCTTTTCAGCTGAAAATATTAATTAAATAATTTATAGGTGCCATTGCAAGTATAAGTTGAAGCAATCTAGGATTAGAAGCTGATATTATTAAAACTAGAACATTTTAAGTTTAAAGCTTAAAAATAATTATTAAGGACATCCATTTATCAAATATTATGATACATGAACACTTATTTGGAAATTAAACTAGTTTCAATTACTTTAAAACTATTAAAAATGTTTTTTATCATATCATGGGGCCTCCCAGAGCCATCCAACTTATATACTAATTATTTTTTCTTGGCTACATGCTGTTTTAATTACATTCATTATCTCTGCCATTCTGCACATCTTCTGGGTGGAAGTGTTGGTGGCCTGGTGCATACCCATTGCCTTTCCCCTGCTGTGCTGATGGCTTAAGTCCAAGCTGAGGTGCAAAGGAAATGAGATTGGAAGCCTAGACTTGGCCCCCAGTTAATTTGCTTCACAGACCTGTTTCTTTTCTTGTGATAAGCTGGCTCAGTTACAAACCTGTGATCATAAAGAATCCCAAAGTTAGAATAAAATTTGTGAACGCTGATTCTTCCCGTCAATGCTGTTTCAGTAGAAAGTTCAAGTAGATGAAAAAGGAAGACAAGAACCAGGTATATCATGAATCATGTAGAAAAACCAATTTTAAAAATGAGAAAAACTTTCGAAGAAAATTTTACCTAAACTAAATGAGTTGTTTCTAAGATATTTTTGAAAAAAAATGTACAATGAGGGATTTTGACCTGTGTTTTACCAAAAAAACTAATCTTGGGGCCAGTAAGAGAGATGAGTATCTTAGGCCACTTGACACCAAGCTCAAGAACCTGAATTCAACCCCTGGATCCAGTATGATGGTTAATGGAGAGAATCACAGGTCATTTGCTAGCCTCCATGTGTGTGCCATCACACACACACACACACACACACACTCACACACACACACACACACACACACAAATGTAAAAAAAATTAATGTTGACACTTTTCTACTTAATTAATTTCTAGTCAAGGAGAAAGCTTAGGGCTTCCCACCGAGAGAGGCCACCATCATTTCCCTGCAGTACCATCCTTCTGCACTGTGTTGTTTCTTCCTTTTATCTCCCATGGGACAGTGGCATTCCTCCATCACAAACACTCATAGGCATGTATATCTAATGGAAAACACCTCTATAGAAATCACTAGATCTAACAACAAGTAAATATTTTTAAAAAGAATAAATTGTGAGAGTTTTTGTTTTGTTGCATTACTGATAGACTCTGTGAGAATTTGTAAAGTCTGCTAAACTTCAAAGTTATCTCATTCAGAAAAAAAAAGACATGATGGTATAGGCAGAGTTTTGAGTGACTAGAAATTAGAATATAAGTTCCTTTTAGCTTTGTCTTTCTAGGCATATAATTCTCTTAGAACCTTGGTTTTGTATTGTTTACTTCATATCCAAAAATGAGTGTACATTGCCTATTGCCATGGAAGAAAGAAGCAAGTTATTACCCCTAATCTTTAGTAATTACCCCTCAAAACTCCAGAACTGGCAATCATACAAATAAGCAGCATGTAAGAATTCCATTTTTATATTATGATTATTTTTGACTTTCCATTGCTTATAGCAGAGAAATCTCATACATAACAAAACAGAAAGCAGAACTGGAAACATTTCAGAATGGTAATCCTGTATCTGAGAAGTACTGGACATAAATTTTAGATATAATTTATTAACCTAATAAATGAACAGTGAGATTTAGCACAAAATAATACATAAAATTTAGATATAACACCTCTATTGGATGCCTCAGAATTCTGTTGTGATGGTGACAAAGAGAAATTATTGTGTGAGCATTCTTTTACCCTCTGCCCTGTCCCCCATCCCACAGGAATCCCATTCCACCACTGGACTGGGCCACGCCTCCAGGAAGCAACAACTGTACTAAACAAGCCAAGCTCACAACCACAGCACATGCAATGGCAGGCACGTCATAGGTGTGGTGGATAAATACCACAGACTGTTCGTCTATTTGCCTTCTTATTTTACTTATTCAACAAATGTTGAACTCCTTAAGAAAAAACAATACTAGTGGCTATCACATTAAAATTTTACCAATTTCATGTAGAGTATAAATATCTTCATATTTGTCTTTCTAGCTCTTTATCTTTAAGTGCCATCATTTATATCTTACTTTAACCCAGGATTTCCACTCAATATATTCTGTGTAGAGTATGAGTATCTTCCTTAATGAGGAATACTTTGCTATTTCTGATTAACAGTCTTAAAAGTTATTTCTACAGGCTTCCATTCAACTTTTGATCATTGTCTAGTTTTTTTTTTTTTTTTCGAGACTTGGTTCATAATCTCTTTCAAAAAGCATCACCATAGTATTTTAATTTTTCTAGATTTCTTTAATGTGTCTTGTCCCAATATGTAGGAAAATAAGCAAAAGGGAGAAATCGGAAGCTTCTGGCATGTGGAAGACTTGGTGCTTATTTTCAAGCAATATAACAATTTTCCACAATAGCAATGCACTCAGTTATTGTTTTCTGTCCTGTTTTAGGGCCATTCTGTCAATATGCTCTGTTTGCCTTTTAAGAATACTTTTAAAAACCATTCTTACTGCTTAAAAGATGTTTGTAGTGAAGGCATTTGCATGCAGTACCTATGAAGGCTTGAGATGTCATGTTCCCATAGAGCTAGAGTTACAAATGGTTGTGAGTTGCCATGTGGGTTCTGGGGACTCAATTTGGGTCCTCTGCAAGAATAAGCAAGCTCTGTTAATCACGGAGTGATCACTGTATCCCTTAGTCTTTCTTTCTCTGACTATAGGTAATCAGTACTTTGTAGGCTTTCTCTGCCTCTGGTCTGCTCCTTTCAAAGTCATTGAAAGATCACCCATATTTCTGTCCTGGCTTCAGACACATTTTTAAGTATAAATATCTAAACATAAAAGTCTCCATTTAAACTTTTTATTATAGCTATCTAAGAACATGAGTATTAATACTTTTATGATAAAGAAGTATAAATTTCATGGTACCCAAAATTAACAACTTTTTTGTTTTGTGTTACTGTTTTATGTAGAAGCATGGGCTTTAAAAATTTGGATTTTAACAGCTTCTATACATGAATTATCTGCTAGAGATTTTAGACTATACCATCATGTTTGGTAAGACCAGTTGTTTTCCAAGCATTCTCAAGGCTATTACCTCATTTCATCTGATAGGTAGGTAGAAGAAGGTCATTTAATTCCAATTTTATAAATGAAGATCAGAGAATAGAGGGATGCTAATGATTTGCCTAAGGCCATG
>CABHPR010114166.1:0-12375 GCA_902168415.1 Peromyscus melanophrys | reverse complement strand
GGGGTGGTTTGGAGCTCGGCAGTGCTGTTGGGGAGCCAGCAGACTCATCAGAGGTGTGTGTCTTCCTCCTCATCTAGGTCATCCTTGGTCAGGTTGTCCAGAGGGACGATCCAGCTGTCCCCCAGTTCCCCATTAAGGTTGACCACCTTCTTCTCCTGCATCTCTGAAGGGGTCTCCATCACTTCCAAGGTTGGGTTGTCATGGTAACCATTCTCTACTGTCTGCAGCTCCTCTGTGAGTCGTTGCTAGAGTATGGATAAAGACCCCAGGAAGAAGGCAATTTTAAGATCTGTGAGCTTTAACATGAAACCTATTTCCCCATTCTACCCAGGGACCCCAAGTTGGCTACAGTAAACTCCCATGGCTCATTTGTGGAAGCAGAAGATGCTTCAGGGGCTCACCCTGACCATCTCGTGAGCACTTCTCCATATCCTAAAATTATCAATTGGTGTCTTATATTCATTCCAGGGGCAAACTGTGACGTCAGTAGAGATAGATTATGGAACTTTTTGCCCTTAAGTTCTTTTTTCTCTCCTCCATCCCTCCCTCACAAAACTCAAAATTCCTACCTCACTCCCTAATAAATAAAACAAGACAAAAAAAGAACTTAAGGACAAAAAAAAAAGGAAAAGAAAGAAAAAGAGTCCAGCCGACAAGGCTTCTCAAATGAGCAAGATAGACATGGTGGTCCTTGTGGACCCCCATGCTCCAGGTGGCAGCAGCCTGGCTGAGATTTGCGCTCTGATACTGGGCCGTGGATACACATCGCCATCACTCATGCTTCATCCAGTGCATAAGGTCACCGGGTAGAGGAACTTTCTTAATGCTCCCAGGAGTTTGCAGCCAAGGTTGAGACCCACAGCAGAACGGCACCGTAAAGATGGCAGTTTTGTTTATGAGACTGGCTCACACTGTATAGCCCAGGCTGACCTCAATCTTGTGATCCTCCTGCCTCAGCTTCCCAAGTGCTGCGATTACAGATGTACGCCACCACACCAGAGAAGATGGTGGTTCTAGCAGGTCAGGCGAAAGAAGTCTTGGTTAGAGGGCACTTGCCTAAGGCCATTTATATCCCTAAATCTCCGGAGCAGCTCTGCAAGGTACCATCCCCTCTGTGCCAGTGACAAGGCTGCAGACTAATGACCGACGTAAAATGTGACACACAGGACGTGGGTGGAACTCGGGCTTGAACCCAGTGTTTCTGCTCTAGCCGCCACAATGTGTGTCAGAAGGGTCCAGGCCCACTCACTGTGTGGAGGGATTGAGTGAGAGTTCCCTGGCTGGTTGCTCCCTGGCTTGAGAAGGAAAATGCCTACCTGGTCCTTCCTCTGGGAAATGCGCTGGTGACAGCAGCCATAGAGAGCAGCGACGAGGAGCAGGAAGGATGCCATGCAGACAATGGTGATAATGAGTGGCAGGCTAAAGCGGTCCTCATTGGCTTCTGGTGGTCCTTCCTTCCCCAGCATCATGTGACTGACTCCCGCCTAGCCAAGAAAGAGAACTTGAGTGGCAGAGAACGGAGTCCTGGCCTCTTGTCTCCATCCTATCCATTTGTGGGCCCTTGTGTGTGGGTTTTCCCCACCCCACTACCCACTCTGTCCACTCAGATGTGCCTTTCTTCCAGATGCTTACATGATCAAAGGACCTTCTACACCAGAGGACACAGGACTTAGGACAGTACAGGACAAAGCTGCTTACCTCTCTCAGGTCATCCCATTTGTCCTTCAGTAGCTCAAACACGTCTTTAGGAGAAAGCTTAGCTGTGGGAGAGAAGGAGAGACTGCTACCTCCAGGGTCCAGCCCAGAGTGCTATGGAAGGGGTGGAGGGGGCACCCGAGAGGAGTAGGTCCTGTATCTATCTCAGTCCCTCAGGTTTCCTGGGATGGTTCCTGGCTTGAAAATTCTTAGGTGGCATCACCCCCAAACCATCTTTCTGTGGCACTCCCGCCCACACAGGCTAGGATCCCCTCACCCTCAACTCACTCTCAATGATGACTTTTTTCACTGCCACGCCCTGGTCGTTTATAACAGGTGCCACCTGTAGAGTGCACTGGTCTTGAGCTGGCTTGAAGGAGGCTTTGACTGAACGGCACAGCAGTTCCACGAGTTTTTCATCTGGAGGGCTCCCTTCCTATTGAACAGAGAGCACAGGTGATTCCGAGGTTGCGACAACAGCTTGGGCTCATGATGCTGCCCCCTTCTCCTGTCATTTGCCAAGAATCCCTTCTCTGCATTTCACGGATGCTGTTCCTGGATTGCCAGAGATCAAGTTTTGTCTTCTCCTTATCCTCTCCTACCTTGTCCCAGGTTTTCCCGCTCCCTCAATCTGTGCATCTCGTCTCTGAGTCATACATACCACCTTCCCAGCTTCCCTTTCCTCCCTGCAAGTTCCCTGAGCCTCTGCAGTCAGGGGCTGCATCGTCAGGCCTCAGCTCCCCACCACTGCCAGGGCAGGACCATAGTCCAGGAGTTAAACTCGCTGTTCTCTAGCCTCTTGGGGCCATTTACTCAGTGGGAAGGCCACACAGCTCCCCGAGATAATAAATACCCCCAAATAATATCCCTGCTCCCATCTATAGGTAAGGCTGTGGCCAGAAACAGGCTGATCAGGGAAAGCAAGACACACTGAGTGGGCAGTAAGTATGAAGCTCTGGGGATGGCCACTGGGTTGCATACACAGACCTAAGCCGAAAGAACCCAGAAACATGGTGTTAGGGGCTGACTGTGAGCTGTAAGGTGTGGGCTTTTACTCAGTACTGCCAGTTCAGGGCTCAAGCGCTGCCGTTTCCCTTCCTGACTCTGGATGAGGGGCCGCGATGAATACATGGACTCTTGACCCCAGCATTCTATAGGTCTCCACAGGTCACCCTCTACACTTTCCACCTGTGGTTTCCTTTAGTAGTATTTTACTCCATCACCAGGAGTGGATCCAGCGCTTTCCATCTTCCTTTTCTAGAAAAGGGAAGGAATGCTTCCCACTAACTACACAGCCTAAAACATCATCTCAGGGGCAGTTTCAATGCTCTTCCTGCCTTCTCTCCAAAGCTCACCCCCAGAACAACACCGCTTCCTCTAAACCTCTGACGGCCAAATGCATGCTTCTATAGTTCATTACGTAAGCATCGGCAAAACAGAATCCTTGGAAGAAAACAACAGCAGAGCCCAAGGTCTCCATCCTAGAGAGAGCAAATTCTTCAGTTCTTGCTCCCAGAAGTGGCTGCAAACATTGGCACTGGCCAGTAGGGGACAGCAACAAGCCAGCCACCACCTGTCCCGAGGTTATCAAAGGCTGTGTGCTGTGCAGCCCAAGGAACCCCTTGGCCCCAGCAGACAGCAGTGTGAAGGGAGCTGTACGCTCTTACACAGCTATGCAGAGGTCCAGGAAATCAGAAACCACTATCAATCAGGACAGAGGGTCATCAGTCAGAACTTAACTCTTTTCTGAGGTACTGGAGAGTAAACCCAGGACCTCGCATATGCTAGCCAAAAGCTTTATCGCTAGCACTCTTGTTACTTTTTAAAGAGAAAAGTCTCATTAAATTGCCAGGGATGGCCTCAAATATACTCTGGAGCCAAGTCTGACTTAGACTTCAGCCATCGTGCCTCAACTCCTTAAGTAGCTGGAATTAAGAGGCCTGAGCCAAATGGCCCAGCTAACCTACCAATACCACACACACACACACACACACACACACACACACACAAACCCAGAGCCACAGGAACTGTGACCAGGGTCTCTCAACTCTCAAGACCACTTGGAGCATGGAAAGCTGAGGGGAGGGGCTGCACCTGCTCCGGCCTGCAACCATCCTGTGTTCATGGCCTGACTCAGAAAAGTCTGCTCCCTTTGGGGAGTTCGTGGTCTGGGATGGGATGTAGGGGTGGGCTGGGGCTTGGGCATGTGTACTCACACAAAGGCCGGCTCCTGTGAAATTCAGAATTAGTAGTCCTTCTTCTAGCTTTACGGGAGGGTCACACTTCAGCTGGAAGAGGTCAAGAGATGAAGGGTTAAGGCACAAAGTCAGCTCATCTTTTGAGTCTCCCTTTTGTGAGGGCCAGTGGCACAGGAGTGCGCAGGGCAAGGTGCGGGCATGGCCGGCCGGTTTCAGAGCCAGGAATGTACCTGGCTGCCCGGAAAAGATTCCCTTAAGTCTGGGCTTTCTCATCCCACCTGCTGCTAGAATTACCTTGTAATCCCTGAAAGTCCAAGTAGGAGAGGGTGTGCTGGGGCCCTGAGGGGCTGTTGGAGTCAGATTAGAGCTGGAACGTGTGAATTCCTCAGTGGCAGGCATGATCGCAGTTCCCCCTGGAGACCCTGTAGGCTGTGGCGGTGTGGATAAAGGCAATGTAGAGATGCCTGGCCTCTGGCTGGTGATGGGTGAAGTCTCTTTGGAGGGGTGCAGCGATGCTGTAACAGACAAAGCAAAGGCTGAGGAGACCTTCTGTACCTGCCAAGGAAAGGCAGTCTTTTCTGCCTTCGTAATTCTCACAAGCTGAAGCCAGCGGCTATGGAGGAATAAGAGGCAGGCATGAAGACCTGGGCCCTGGGCCATGGTAGAGAATGAGTCGGACTCGGATGAGGTAAGAACTAAGTAGAAGTCACAGAAAGGATGACACAGTTATCCTATCTGAGCCACGGGTGGAGGCCCAGGTAACATACACAGGGCACTTGCTGTGTGTGTGTGTGTGTGTGTGTGTGTGTGTGGGGGGGGGGGGGGGGGCTGTGCTGTTTCAAAGGCACTGGCTCCTTTAGGGGGTACTTCACAGCCCCGATTTATCAACAAGGTAACTGAAGCTTGGTGACTCACCCAAGGTCATATGGCAGAGCTGGAAGTGTGAGGGATCTGAACAGACATCCCGCTCTGGGCCTGTGCACCTGCCACAGGGTGTGACCACTGTCTCCCAGTGCACAGAAATGGAGTCAGAATTTTCAGGCTCCTGCTCTGGCCATAGATTCTGACGCTAATGTACCCAGGTAAGACTGGCACTTTACAAATAAATAAAGGGAAATAGAAATAAGATTGGGCGGGATGGATGGTGCAGGCCTTTAATCCCAGCAGGCAGGTAGATCTCCGTGAGTTTGAGGCCAGGCCTCAAGGAACATAGCAAGTTCCTTCCAGGCCAGCCAGTCTCAGAAAAGGGATGGAGGAGAGGAAGGTTGAAAACAGCGGTAAATAACATACCACAAGTTCTGAAAGCAAGCCAGCAAGCTTGTGGGAGTCGGCCCTCCTTTCCCACCGTGCGAGTCCCTGAGATCCAACTCAGGCCACCAGGCGGTCAGAAGCGCTTTAACTCACCAGGCTATGCACCGGCCTTCACTGACTTGTTTTCACTGATTTGAAAGTGTGTTTCGATGGAGGGTTGCCAGAGTATTCTAAGCCCCCGCCACCACAACCACATAGGTTCTGGCTTGGTTGGATCTATGCGTTGTTAGCCCCTGTTGCTGCTACAAAGGGAGCCCATGGCTAGGTCTGATGAAGGCAGAAGACACACAGAATGTTTAAAGCTCAACACACACCTCGAAACTCCAACTGAGCTACAGTATGGAAAAATGCACTGCCAAGATTAAAAAAGCCAAAAATGCACTTTCTAAGATTTCTTTTCTGTGTGTGAGTGCTCCACCTGCATTTTTGTCCATGGACCGCATGTGTGCAGTACCCAAGGCTACCAGCAGAGGGTGTCAGATGACTGCAGATGGCTGCTAATTGCCCCGTGTATGAGGAGCCCGTGCTCTTACCCAGGGAGCCATCTCTCCAGCCCTTCTCACTTCTTAAGAAAAACAAAAGCAGCTCGGCATGGTGGCACACACCTTTAATCCCAGCACTTGGGGGGCAGAGGCAGGCGGTCTACAGAGTGAGTTCCAGAATAGCCAGGGCTACCCAGAGAAACGCTGTCTCAGAAAACAAATAAAGGGAAAGAGGGGAGGGGGGATAAAAGAAAGAGGAGAAAAAGAGAAAGGGGGGGTGAAAAAAAGCAAAAGCAAAGATGCCCCAAAATGACTTACTGTGTGTGGTAGGTCTCCCTGGGGTCACGGGGAAGTCAGAGCTGGCCACGGCGCCGGGACGGCTGGGAACCCTGGCAAAATGGCTGTCTGTGATTTGTGAAGGGGTAGCCATAGGCTGGCCAGGGCTGGCTGCACTGTCTGTTGTGGAGGCAGGAGGGAGCTCTGAGGTAGTTAAGGGGACGGGAGTCGGGAAGGAGGCTGCCGTGGTCGGCTGGTCACTCCACGGAGGGGCTGGTGAGGCCGTGGTAGCATTGTCACTGCTCCGGCCTCCAGAGGAGCCTGGTGACCCACTGCTACCCGGGGGGCCACTGCTACTGGGAGGTGTTACTGTGTCCGTCTTGTCCTCCTGGGAGCCACTGGAGGCTGCCACAGTAGTACTGCTGCCACCACGCTGATTGTCGGTGGGGCCTGGGGTCAATGCAGTAGTATTTTGCATTGTAGTAGTAGTTGGAGATGAGTTTGGGTCCGGTCCTTTGGATGATGGAGCAGTGGTTATCTGGGTTGAAGAAAGTGTGGTTGTCCCTGGGCCACTAGTTACAGATTTTGTCGACACTGTGCTAGCCGGTGCTGCCGGAGAGTCTTCCTTGCTCGGACTTGTAGCAGCAACTGTAGATGTGATTGCAGGAGACGTGCCAGTCTTCAGTGCTGTGGATAAAGACAACACAGAATCAAGCCAGGTGTTAGCCAGAGTGTCTGTGAACGTCTCCAGCTCATCCCCAGGTGCATCGATCCCCCACCCAGCTCTGGCATTTGCCTTGCTGAAGCCTGCATCCTTCACGAGTCTCCATCTGCATAGCCCCCCAAGTCCACCACGTGGCTCTGCTGTCCCCCTTAGCACCCAGAAGCCCTGGCCTCCAAAAGACCACACAGACCAGTGCTTTCTGGGCTGCTGACTCCGCATCGAGTACTGGCAAGAGCCATGTGGCCTTTCCAGGGAGGGGAAGAGGAGAAACGGATGGCAGGCTGCAGTTACACAAGGTCCCGCTGTGGGCTGTGCTGAGGGAGAGCAGTGTGCCCGGCCGCGATTAGCTCGGCAGCGTAACCTAGGTGGGGAAAGGGTCGGGGGAGAAAGGCCTTTACTGGATTAAAAGAATGCGGCAGCGTAACCTAGGTGGGGAAAGGGTCGGGGGAGAAAGGCCTTTACTGGATTAAAAGAATGCGTATTGAGGGCACTGTTACAGACAGGGCTTGTGGTGACCTATGTTGAACAAAAAGCTACAACCCCAGGGAGATGGCATGGAGACAGAAGGACGGAATGACAGACTCAGTAAGTCCAGGAAGAATGAATAAGGACAGGACACGGAGAGGGCTGGGATGGGGCACGGGATGGTGACGGGACGGTGACGGGAGAGGCAGTAGTCCTGGTTTCTTGTTTCCTGCTTTGACCTTGACCAAAAGCAACTCTGGGGATAAAAGGGGACTGGTTCCGGATATAAAAGGGGGCTGGTTATGGATATAAAAGGGGCCCTGGGTCATTCTACCAGGAGAGTTAAAGCAGGAACTTAAGGCATCCTGCCCACAGTCAAAAGCAAGGAGTTTGATAAAGCCTGGCTCCTTGCTTGCTCGCTCACTCAACTAGTCTCTTAAACTGTTTAGGACCCCTGCCTGGAGAATGGTGTGTTCCACAATGGGCTGGATCTTCTCCATCAGTTAACAATCAAGACAATCTCCCTAGGACATGCCCACCAGGCCAATTTGATTGAGATAATGAATTACCTCATTAATACTTTCTTTCACAGATGAGTCTAGGTTGTGTCAAACTGATAGTTAAAACTAACTAACATAACCCAGCCCTTGTCAGCTTAACACTCAAGTGCATCACTAAGCCATAACAGCATCCCTCCACTGACCATTAAGCTAAAAAAATCTTGTGTGAACGAGTTCTCTTCAAAGGAGCAAACAACAAAATGTGCAGGTCTCAAGTCAGGGGAAGGGACTACGGGAAGACACAATGTGTGCACGGGAAGACACGATGTGTGCACGGAGCTTAGAGAATAGGGGAGGGGCCGCTGAGAACTGTGGGCCTGACAGGGAGTAAGCTGCCCACATCAAACCGTTCTGAGAATAGAAAAAGGGCCTTTTCAAAAGTATATCCTAGCCCTGGTGTGGTGATGCACGCCTTTAATACCAGCATTTGTGAGGAGAATACCAGCAGAGGCAGGAGAATCTCTGCAAGTTCCATGGCAGCCAGAGCTACCTCGCGAGACCCCATCTCAAAAAGGAAAAAAAGAAATATATATATATATATATATATATCCTAGGTCAAAGGGGACCTGGGTTCAAAGGCTAAACTAAGGCCTTGAGTCTTGTTTACACGTAAAAAGAAGCCATCGCCCCAGGTGAGGAAGCTGTGTTTTCGCCTTTGTGCTCTGAAGGTGACAAGGGAGCGTCCATCAACCATCCAGAGGAATGGCTGGTGACCAGAGGGGGATTTATAGACACGAGAGACAAGCGGAGGTTGGATTCAGACTGGGTTTTCATCAAGCCAGCGTGGCCACGAGGGCAAGGAAGAAAACCAGGGGTGCAGCGAGAGAGGCGTTGGTGATTCCTGCTTTCCTGCCACGAGCAGCAGCAAGGCTGTGATGGGAAGGGGTGTCATGGCCAGCCTACACTTCTGTCTGGACGGGACCCCACCCTCAAGACTGGCCAGAACCAGAATATGTTTCCTATTACAGACTGAAAAGGCCAGGCTGTAGCTTGCCTGGTCGGTATTCTCTGGATGCACAAGCAGGTGTCAGTCGTAAAACCTGGGGTGCGAACCTCGCTAGGGAGGGACGATATGAACCTCGCTAGGGAGGGACAAAATGATGGCGGCGGCGGCGGGAGATTGTGCTCAAGTGCCCTGCTGCGGTGCTAACTGGGCCTGAGGAGGGGGTGTGTTTCTCCATTAATAGCCAAGATCGCAGTCTCCCACACTTACCTTCCTCTTGAGAAGCAGAAGGCAGTGTCAAGTGTGGCACCATCAGGCCTTATGGGAGCCAAAGGCGGTCAAAAATCTACTAAGGGATGGGATTCTCGATGAACTGGCATTGGTGGGACTGGCTGAAGGGCGCACATCTCCAGTGCCAGCACTGGGGAGGCTGGGGCGGGAGGATGGTGAACTCAGATCCTACCTGGGCTACACAGTGAGACCCTGGTTTTCAAAATAAAACTAGCTAAACTAAAGACAAAAACAAGACGTGTGTAGAGGAGCATGCCTGTAACCCTAGCAGGTGAGAGGAGGCAGGAAGATCAGGAGTTCGGGGCCATCTTTGACTACATAAGAGTTCAGGGAGAGTCTAGGCTACTTGAGTCCCCGCTTCAACTCTCCTGCCACAAACAAACAGATCCCGAGCCATTTGGGGGATTTGGAGGGCGGGTAGGGGTAGTGGGCATGTGTGTGCATACATGCATGCTGGTGTGTTCAGGTGCCTCTTAGTTTTCTGTTCATGTTCCTATGAAGCCGCCTTTCAGAGAAGAACCTGCACTCTCCTGGAGTAGCCTGTGCTCCACTGATTCCAGCTAGGGTGGGAAAAAAAAATCTCCCTGAGCATAGAGGCAGGGTAGAGTGGCCAGGGGGAAGATGTACGTGATTGGGCATTCCAGACAGGAAGACCAGAACGGCAGTCTGCACAATCTGCCAAAGGGTTTTAGAACAGTAGTTAAGCATCATGTATTCTTGACAATGAGTGGGCAGGCCCAGCAAGATGGCTCAGTGGGTAGAGACACCCGCTGCCAAGCCCAATGACCCAAGTTTAATTCCAGAGAGTCACGTGGCAGAAGAAGAACTAATTTCTACAAGTTGTCCTGTAATAGTACACACACACACACACACAACACACACACACACACACACACACACACACACACACACACACACACACACACACGTTTTAAAAAAATAACAACTGTGAGAGCTATGTTGAGTGGTTTTGGAGAACACCACCACTTATCTAGCTCCCAAGAGTCAGTGCTCCCACGGACAAGTACCTCCAACGGAGCACAGGTTACCTCCAGTGGAGCACAGGCTACTTCAGTAAAGCACAGGTTCTTCTCTTAAAGGTGGCTTCATAGGAGCATGAATGTTCTGACACCCCCCACACACACAACCTCCAGAGGTCTGAAGCCAACGTATTCCCTACGAAGGTCTGGAGTAAAATCTTTCCTTGCTTCTTCTTCGCGGTTCATGGCACTCCTTGGCTGGTAGCTGTGTCGCGGTGGCTCTGTGACTCCATCAACGCGGGGCTTTGGTTCCCTGTGTGCCTCTGGTTTTCAGGGGAGGGGAACCTAGAGTCCCAGCCCAAAGCAAACAACCGACCCCTGGGTCCACCAGTGGAGTCCGCCCCACTCTATGATGTGATTCCGTCATAACCTGACTACACCTGCAGAGACTGCACACGCCTCAGGTCACATTCGCAGTATTCATGGTAAGGACTTGAATGTGTCGCTCTGGGAACTTGCTGTTCTGCCTCCCAACCTATCCCCCCATATCCCACCAAGCCTGTGACAGCTTGCTTAAAATGTCAACTTGGCACAACCTCGAACACTTTAAGAAAGCCATAACTGAGAGACTGCCCGGGCTAGGCTGGCCTGCAGGCATGGCTGTGCAATGCTGTCTTGACTGTTCACTGATGCAGGAAGACACAGCCCACTGTGGGCAGCACCATTCCCTAGACGGGGTCCCAAACTATATAAGACGGGAGAAAGCTAGCTTTCATCTAGCTAGCGACAGTAAAGCAGGAAGCAAAGGTGCATTCATTCCTCTGCTCTTGACTGTGGATGTGGTGACAGGCTGTCTCAAGCTCCTGGCATTGTGACTTCCCTGCAAAGTATGAACTCTAACTTAGAATTGTATGTAAGCTAAATAAACTCTGTCTTCTCCCAAGTTTTTGTTTTTGTTTTTTGTTTTGGTCAGGGTGCTTTATCACAGCAACGGGGATGAAAGCGGGACAGTGAAAAACAGGACACTCAGTTGCAAACCCTCATAATCGACTCAGTTTAAACACCGGTGTCAATACTGCATGCTTTAGGTAGGTCAGAAACAGCGTCAAATCCTCCTCTGAGGTAACCTGGGAAGGCCATTGGTCCACCACTAAGTGCCATTTTACACCACTGATTCTGTGACTAATAGAGACCACATTCATTTCTCAGAGTTGTGGCCTCTGGGGACACTGTTGGTAAGTGCTCTACACTTCCTTTTAGGACTGAGCATGGCAGGGAACCCCCTTGGGTCCCACCCATATTCCTCCTGTTTTATTGTTTAGTAGCATGTGGAGTTAATGGAAACAAGCACATCTTAGGAGCCTGTGTTCCACACTGGGCTTACAGCTAGCATGCTCCATGTCTGGCATGTCTGAGGAAGGCACCCAAGCCCCCAGGTGCTGCTGTTACTGGAAGCATGGCTTGCAGGGAGCACACACATCTAGAGCATATGTGTTATTAGCCACCTGCCCTCACTGCAGCCACTTAGTCATGAGCTCAGGGAGCAGCCATGAGGTGATGGAGAAAGAATGGACCACACGTGAGCCCTGGGGACCAGTGGAGTCAGGCAGGCAGCCCCACGGTGGCCACATCCCACTAGTGCAGCCACGGCCTCATCCCTCAGGGTCCATGCAAGTTGGCTTCTTTCTTCTTCCCTGCTCCTTCCAAACCACGGGCTGTAACCGGTGCCTGTGATACTGTTCAGATACTGCCTGTGAAGCTGTTCTCGTGTTTACCTTAGGATAAGCCTCAAATAAACAGGGTTTGGGGGTAAGAACATGAAATGCACTAGGCAAAGCCTTGTCCACCGGAAGAATTGTCTCTTCCATCTCTCCTACCTGCTCTTCCCTAATAAGCTATGCTCCTGTAGCAGACCACCCCTGGGTGACATCAGCATGACATTATCTAGAAGCATGCTAGAGGTGAGCACCCAACCAGCTGAACATGGAGAACAAGGCTCCCTGGGACCATTAGGCTTGGGCTCAGGGAAAACCATCATGTGATAGGTGGGACTAAGCTGAGGATGGATTCACGCTTACCCTGATCTTTCTTTAGGACTGAGTAAATTTTCATTTAAACTTTGTGGTGCCGGAAACGGAACCAAGACCTGTGATTTGATCACGAAAACAAACAAACAAAATGGAATGAACTAATGCCAATAAAAACAAAAATCAAGGAAACCCGAAACTAAAATACAACAGCAATACCAAACACACAAAAGAGTTTTGTTTTGACTGGGTCTCACTGTGCAGCCCAGGCTAGCCTCACACTTACCATCTCCTGCCAGTGGACAACACCATGCCCAACGAGAAAAAGATAACTGAAAAATAATAATGATGCCACAGGATGCTCCAGGGGCTAAAGTCCAACATCTGAGAAGAATAAAGCACAAACCGGGCGGTGGTGGCGCA
>CABHPR010114164.1:0-18286 GCA_902168415.1 Peromyscus melanophrys | reverse complement strand
CTATTAAGTTCCTCTCAGGATCTCCCCATTCCCTACCTTTACAGGTGTCTTTTTAAGGAAGAAAGTAGATTTATTTAGTGTTCATAGGGAGCAACAAGAGGGTGCCTGGAGCCAAATGTCACGTAGTTTCAGTGGGAAACATTTGTTACTTTTTTATTGGACAGGTTAAATTTTGAAAGTTAACATTCATTCATTTTGAATAGAAGAGGAAGAATTGATACTAATAAAAGCCTTGAAAATATTTTCTTACAGTGACTACCACTTTTAATTACCTTAAGATATATGTCAAGAGTCATAAGTACTAGTAAGAAAATATATATGTTAATATTAAGTTTGGAAAGTTCTAATATTTCATTATTTGGGGGAGTCATGAATCATATTTGACTTGTATTAAATCTAAATTAAATATGTTTAAGTTAATTACTTTTTACCATCTGTGGAGTGTTGAATGAACAGTACACATGCCAAGGAGAAAAGTCAGAACATATGTCTTTGAGCCTAAATCCATTACCCCTACTTGTATTTGATTTCACCGTATGTATAACGGGGTTATGTAGGAAAAGGACTAATGGCTTCTTATACCCATGGTTTGTATCACATTGTTAGAACATTTTCTAGTTAGATTTTGTTTTGTCTTGAGGTAGTCTCTTACGGCTCAGTCCACATTCCAAGTGCAAACTCCTAGTGGATTTTTTTTCACTTGACAGAGCTATAGAATCCATAGCCAAGTGTTCAGTTGGTGAGTTAATGATATCCCACTGCCTTGACTAATACATGTTAACTTTTCTGTGGTCAGGAAAGGTAAAGCCAATATGATACCTTCACAATTAAGGAAAGAGCGAGTTCTTACAAAACTAATAATCAAAGGGATATTTCTTTCAAAAATTGATGGAAATTCTAAAAAGGAAGACATGTTAAACCTACTGGAAAACTGAGTTTGTTTTTTTTTTTTTTCCAGTTTTTTTTTTTCTTAATGAAGAAGTAAACCATATAAATTGTCAACATGGGACGGAGATCAACATCCTCCACCAAGAGTGGGAAGTTTATGAACCCCACGGACCAAGCTCGTAAGTGCTATTAGAGTGGAAGAGGAAAACACTTCAGAGACTAGTTCACTGGGGCATTGGCAGGAGTGAGTGGGTTGTGTAAAGTCATGTTGAATTCTTAGAATTAGTTCACATGGCTAAAATGGTGAGAATGTAAATCTGTTAAAACCATGTTTCTTTGTCGAGGTTTGGTTGGCTTGAGGGATAAAATTGGTAAAGTCTTTTGGTTGGAATTTTTAAACAAGTGAGTTTTTAAGTGTTTTTTGGTGTTTGAGCATCTCGTTTTCTCCCTATGGTTCAGTTATTCCTACGAAAACAAACATGTTGGCGTTCAGGGTTGTGAGGGTTTTAAGTGCTGCAGTCATCTGTAGGTAGAAGCCACTGATGCTCTTACTTCCCCGCGTGTTGATAGGGAAGCCTCAGAAGAGAACATTGTGTGTATTGTCTTGTGATGATGTTAATGTTGAAGATTTGAGTTGTATGGTCTCTTCTCCTCTCTTTAGGAAAGGAAGCCCGGAAAAGAGAATTGAAAAAGGTATGAGTTCAGACACATTCTGTATATTGTTTGAGATTTGTGAATGAAAATAACATTTCAAATTATATGCCAGAAAAGATGCTTTATACTTCTAATGAAAACCCGAAAATTGACTGTTTAATAACTGATAAAACTTTGGAGATTCGATTCATGGTAGCTTGTATGACATTGTTTATGTTTATTTGATTCTCCTGCCCAAAAGCTTAAAAAAAAAGGGGGGCGGGGCTTTGGGGGCTGGAGAGATGGCTCAGTGGAGTGCAGCACATACTGCTCCTGCAGAGGACCTGAGTTCCATTCCCAGCATCCATGGTGGCTCACAACCGTCTCTTCCTCCATCTCCAGGAATCCAACACCCTCTTCTGACCTCCACAAGAACCCATAAACACATGCCCGTACATCACACAAACACACACCCATAAATAAAGTTATATTTTAAAATGCCTTTTGAAAATAATTCTTAACCTGAGTGTGGTAGCATATGCCTATAATCCCAGCACTTGGAATGTGGAGATCAGTCTAGAGTATCAGGAATTACAGGCTAGCTTGAGCTACATCAGACCCTGTCATGAGAAAGTAATTATTTTTACTACTTATCAAAATGTAGCTGGCTGTTAAAAGTATGGAATGAATGCCAGTGATATCTTTGTATATCTCGTCAGCTATTGGGTTTTGACAGAGGACTTAAAGGAGTAAACGTTAAGTGTCCCTCTTTAATGTGTTCAGGGACTTTTTATAATCTCTTTTATGCTCTTGTTTTATTCTTTAGTCTTGACTCTTTGAAAAATTTCCCTACTCAGCATAGTATTTTTTAATTTAACTGCAGCCCTTGCATTTTGTTTTTAAACAAGTTTTTCTTTTTATGTAGTTGCTAACAGTCTAACTGGGTTGAGAGAAATACTTCCCAGGAAAGCACATCTTTTTAGTAAAGTCTAAATGTTGTTGAGAACAAGAGCTCTCATAGCTAAGTGTGGTTAGAAACCAAGGGAAAATTTAAAATTATTCTTAGATTCCTGAGGCAAATTGAAGTAAAAAATGTCCTGAGCAAGCAGCTTCTCAGTAGTCGTCTTCTCTTTTGTTTTTCTAAGAACAAAAAACAGCGCATGATGGTCCGAGCTGCGGTTTTGAAGATGAAAGATCCCAAACAGATTATCCGGGACATGGAGAAGTTGGATGAAATGGGTAAGAGTGTATGAAAAGGCCAGGTTTAATAACAGCTGTAACAGTGTGTTACACACAGTGGCGGCAGCATAGGCCTAAGAAAGCAGCAACCAGGTGGCAGTGGACACCATGTTTTGTTTTAATGTGATGGAAATAAAGTAAAGAGATAAGATTTATTGCAAGCTGGAGATCACATGTCTTAGAAGAGAGAAACCATCAGTCATTTGGAATTAATTACTATTACTAGGTAACAAAGGCCTAGTCTGGCCAGCTCACTTTATAATTGCTCAGGTTTAATTATATTCTCCCTTTGCCGTTATAAACTAGTAGAATAAGAAAAGGCATGCACCCAAATTCTTTGTCACTCGGAATGATGCAATAATATATCTTCTAGATTTGAGGAAAGTTAATAGGAAGATTTGAGGAAGAATTTAATTCAACTAGTACTTCAAGAAAAAAAGAAAAAATATCTTAATCATAGGGACCCTAGTTCCATTTATAAAAATTTAATTAAAATAGAAGGTTGTCCCTTAGCTTCCATAATCGAGACATCCCTATAAAACTGCCTCTTGGAGGAAGCCCAGAGTCCTCCTAAGGACTGTCTGTCTGTCTGCTCTGCTCCAGCACAGCGCCAGTGAACAGCTACCTGGGGTAGAAAGTGGAAGGTGTGTGTGCAATTAGTGGTAGCTGGGAGACAAGGCCATAACATCTCAGCAGGTAGCAGGAAAGCTGCTCTTTGATTTCCAGTCCCAGAGAAGGCTAGGCATGCAACTCCAGTGATAGCGTGCTAGCCTGTGAGTCAGTTCTGTGGAGGAAGATACTATTGGGCAATACTGGGGGTCTATCCCCCTTAGCACAAAGGACTCAACAATGAAATGGTGGTATCTGGGTCTAGTTTGTTATAAAGGAGGTTTTTATTAATGAAGTAGCTCTTCGTTCACAGTTCTCTAATCTGCTTTTCTCCCAGAGTTTAATCCAGTGCAACAACCACAGTTAAATGAGAAAGTCCTGAAAGACAAACGTAAAAAGCTGCGGGAAACTTTTGAACGAATTCTACGACTTTATGAAAAAGAAAATCCAGATATTTACAAAGAATTGAGAAAGCTAGAAGTAGAATATGAACAAAAGAGGGCTCAACTGAGCCAGTACTTTGATGCTGTTAAGGTAGGCTGCTCTTGAGAGAGGACCAAAATGTGTTTTAGTTTGCTCTTAAAGTTAATGGGGGATTGATCATTCTCAACCTCTTCTTTTTTGCAGTTGTTTTTAAAATTAAGTGTGCACCTTACGCTCTAGCAAATTTAGCTCTTACAGGTAAAAGTAAATCTGTTGATAATAAAGAGAAATAGCAGGTGAGCCCAGGCATGGTGGTGCACACTTTAACTTTGCCTGGGGTTGGAGACTGAAAGACCATGGGTGGGGCCCAGCCAGTGTTGCTTCTTTTCAGTTACTGCTTCATGTGCAGACCTGTGTGAGCTTTATAGTTTAGCGTAAATCTCCTTTACTGGGGCAGAAAATTGAAAACCCAAATGGAATGGTTTTGTAAAGTAGATGGTATGTTTCCAACAACACAGGACAGAATCCCAAGAAAGGCGGATGAATTTAGAGACTAGATACTCTTTGTTAATAGATGTGTGTTATTGTCCAGAGTATTACAGTAGCCCTGCCAACTTTGAACAGTTGGATTTCTTTAAAACCAAAGCTATTTCAAATCGTATTGTAAAAGAATCCGCTGGTTATAGGGATTATAAAAGAAAGAAAAAGCTGTATTTGGGTCCTTTAAGAAGAAATGATAGATTTCTTTGAATCCTTGAGAAGTTTTGGCTTGAGGTGTTGAGCTATTTTTCATGATCTTTGTGTTAGGTGGGAAACAAATTCAGAGGACTTACAGTTGTTGGGGTTGAGTTTGGAACAGTGCCATACAACTGGGTTTCTGTGTTGCAGAATGCTCAGCATGTGGAAGTAGAGAGCATCCCTTTGCCAGACATGCCGCATGCTCCTTCCAACATCCTGATCCAGGACATTCCGCTTCCTGGTGCCCAGCCACCCTCCATCCTTAAGAAAACCTCTGCATACGGGTAAGGAAACCCTATCAGAAGGACAGCACTTGACTGAAGTGCCACAGCTAGTTCTCACTGCCACTCTAGAGGTAGATAACACAGGCACGCTCTCTTTACAGGCCTCCAACTCGCGCAGTTTCTATCCTTCCGCTCCTCGGTCATGGTGTTCCACGTCTGCCCCCTGGCAGAAAACCACCGGGCCCTCCACCTGGCCCACCTCCTCCTCAGGTTCTGCAGATGTATGGCCGGAAAGTGGGTTTTGCTCTCGATCTTCCCCCTCGTAGACGAGATGAAGACATGTTGTATAGTCCGGAACTTGGTATGCAGGGCCGGGTTTGCTTTTGTGTCCTTCTCAGTATTGTTGTGTGGTGGCTGTGCTTAACATGTCCACCACAAGAGAATGTAGGAAGGAAGTGAGGACATCACATGTGTAGCTGGAGTAGTCCGTGAGGGTGGATCATCTGGGCCATGGTGTCACCGGAGACCTTTCAGGGGGTCTTGGCTGGTCAAACCTGATGTGTCTTAATCTGGAATAAATCCATAGCCTCTGGCTTTCTGTGGAAACAAAAGCAGAGCCTCCTTTCCAAAGCAACATATCCTTACATCCAAATTTTGAAGTTAAGGTACCTTTAAAATAAACATTTTGACATAACTCAACAGCTTTTGCAATCAAATGTTTTTCTTCAGTTACGAATATCAAAGAGAACATAATCCAGATTCTCTGTGTGGTAGCCATCTTTACGTGACTTATTTTTTATATTACCTTGAGCCTACTGCTTTAAACTGCAGCATTCTAAAACTGAAACGGCGCTGTGGCTGCTGGCTCCGCCCACCTCAGCTTCCCAAAATGGCGGTGGTACATTTACCGCCAGCTCTGGGAGCCATCAACTCTCAGAAATAGTGTGTCAATGCTTCTATCAAAGCAGTGTGTAGCCCAGAAACCTCTTTTTTTGTTTCGTACTAGCAAAGGCTAAATCCACCACGCAGTTTAATGTGCCACTTGCAGACGCCTCATTCCCCCCATACTGCAGCTCGAGTGCGCACGCCAGGAACCCGCCATAGTGACTCAAACCCGCAGGCTGCAGCTAACTTGAGAGAGACAACTAGGAACTAACTGTTTTTAGTTCCGTTTTAGAATCTTTTTACTCAGGTTTTAGGTGGAAACTCTTGCCAACACATTGGGCGCCATTTGTAGCTAGAGTTTTCCTGCCTGGCCCACAGTCAGGACAAATCTCTGTCACCAGCCAGTCCCACAGCCGCTCAGACCCAACCAAGTAAACACACAGACTTATATTGCTTACAAACTGTATGGCCGTGGCAGGCTTCTTGCTAACTGTTCTTATATCTTAAATTAATCCATTTCTATAAATCTATACCTTGCCACATGGCTCGTGGCTTACCGCCATCTTCACATGCTGCTTGTCATGGCGGCGGCTGGCAGTATCTTTGCCTCAGCCTTCCACTTCCCAGAATTCTTCTCCTTGTCCCACCTATACTTCCTGCCTGACCACTGGCCAATCAGTGTTTTATTTATTGACCAATCAGAGCAATTTGACATACAGACCATCCCACAGCACACATGCTTACTGCTGTGTCTCCCCAGGGGTAACTCATCAGACCTGGCTGATGAGAGCACATTGCTTCCAGACAGATGTCACTATGGATTCCCAGCTTGATAGCTCTCCCCAGTTTTATTGTCAGATGACCAGAATTAGTGATTGTGTGTGACTGTACACATAATTGTTTCTAATACATGTGTTTGAGCTTCTCACAGGAAAACACAAAAGAAGTATTTAAAACAAGTCCCCAGGGAAACTATCATCACAGCACACGATAGTGGACATTGCTATAGAAGTCTTTTTACACGTTCTGAGGAGTTCAGATAGATAATCTGCTACGTCTGGGTACCAGGCAGGCCAACCACACTGCTTGTTCCTCTCTCTCTGTCGCCAGCTCAGCGAGGTCATGATGATGACGTGTCCAGCACCAGTGAGGACGACGGCTACCCCGAGGACATGGACCAGGACAAGCATGACGACAGCACTGAGGACAGTGACACTGACAGGTCTGATGCCGAGAGTGAGGGTGACGAGTTCGGGCACCGGGACGACAGCGAGCGAGACAACCCCGAGGAGAAGAAGTCGGGTGTGTGCAGGGTGCTGTGCCGCGGGGGTTTAACACAACTAAGCCCAGTGTCTGTGTGCTTTACTGTGACTATCACGTTGATTTTGTGTATGCATGTGTTTGTACACGCCCGTGAGTGTCCATGCATGCCACCGCACATATGGAGGTCACGGTTGGTTCTCTCAGTCCACTATGTTTGTCCTGGAAATTCAACTTGGGTAGTTTGGTTTGATGACAAGTGCCTTTATCTCCTGAGCCAGTTCACCAGCTCGGCTCAGGACCAGCTTTGAATCCTGGTTTGGTTTTAGGCTAGCCTCAAATTCATGGTGGTCTCCTGCTTCGCCCTCCCAGGTTTTGGAATTACAAATATAAGCCACCATACCTGGCCATTTGTCCTGATAGTTTGAAAAGTTTGGATATATTTTCTTAGAGATGTTTGTGAGGAAATGTCCATTAGTTGGGGGGGCGGGGGAGTACATGTAAGAAATTCCACTTTGAGGCAAAAATACAAGTATTGAGTACCATGAAGTTGCTAGCACATACTGTCGTGAACATGCTGTAGGAAATGAAGGAGAATAGCAGTGTTGTAAATAAGCTTATTTAAATATCTACACTGGAAGCCTCTTAGATTTTCTATGTTAATAGTGTCTAATATAAACCAGGGTCATAACTGCAGGTCAGGTGTATCTGTAAATGAGAATCGTGGGCCTGTTTTTTCTTTTTAAAATATTTATTAGCCTTGCTGCCATGTCTTAGTTGGGAAAGGTGCCTGTTTCTCAGACACTACATGGAAAACAAACCATTCTCTGAATCAGCACTGAAGCATCTTTTAGAAAGTTTTGTGTGTGTGGTGCTGGGGAGTAGATGTAAGACTTCGATGGATGCTAAATACATTCTGTTTTGCTCTGTCCCCTGTTTTACGCAAACAGTGTGTCAGGTTTTGTCAAAAAAGAGCACACCAGCTCTATCAAAGCCCAGGAGCTGGGGAGCGTTGAGGACTGTTGGTGTGATTGCAGTGTGGTATCTGTGTACTATATCTGTATTTATAAATACAGCAAACGCTTACCCTAGCTTTTTTCTTTGTAAAGATTTGTTTGTGTGCGTGCATGCAGGTGTGCATGCAAGTGCCTGCCTGCCCATGGGTGTACAGATGAGCATACCAGGGTGCTCCTGGAGGCCAGAAAATGATAGAAAATCTCTCAGAACTGAATTTTCCAGGCCCCTCAGGATTGCATAAGTGCTCTTAACCACTGAGCCATCTCTAGCCTTTCCTAGTGTTTTTTAATCATGATTACAAATGGAAGGGCTATCAAAAAATCTATTACAAGTAGTTATGGAAGACTCTTAAGTAAGAACTGGTCTTAGAAAAGAGAGAGGAGCTAGAGCCCCATGAGCTGCGTTTCCCTGCGGGGCTACATAGTCTCCTTCTTTCTTCTGCTACCAGCTGCTGTTAGGGGGTTTCGTGGGGGGTGGGACAGGGTCTCACTATAGCTGGCTAACATAGAACTCACTGTGTAGACCAGGCTGGCCTCAAACTCACTGAGCTCCACCTGCTGAGCACTGCGATAAAGATGGATGCCACCGCCCTGTTTGTCTTGTATGGTCAGCAGCATGCGTGGTCCTCACATGACTGTGCCAGCTGTCTAGTTTCTCATCTAACATTTATTGCTTTTTACATATTCGAGCCTTTTTTCTGGGTACCAAAACTGCAAGACTAAAGCTCACCGTCAGAAAGTGTAATGTTTGCAGTGTGCAGTTGGTAGTGTCTGTCAGGGTAAGAAGTCCTTCTGTTTCTAGTTTACTAAGAGATTTTTGTGGTGGAACTGGCGGTGGTAGGGAGTAATCAATTGTTAAGCACCTGATAGGCTGTGACTAAGATTTTCCCCACCTGTTAGGTGCCTATTGTCCTAATGACATTGCTGATTTTCTGGTGCTGAACCCCCCTGCCTGCTTGTGAAGTATCCTGCTTTCACAGCACTGTTGGGCCGGTTTCTGTGTTGGTTGATAGGTTAGACTTGGTCTAGTGGGCGGTGGTTTCATGACTTGGACAGCTTTCATCCTTCCTATGACTTAATGCTTAACTGAATGCTTGACTGCATTGCTAAAGAAAATTGTTGCCTTAAGACACTTTACTGTTTCAGTTTTTATGTTTGGGGCATAAAATTGCATTGGCTATTCAATTTATATATTTTTAAGTAAATTGTAAGTTTTAAATCACCATAGTATGCCACCAATTCGCTCAGCATTGGTTATCTTGACTCTGTCTCTCTGCACTTCTCTTCTGTCATGGGTTGTGGTCATACCTAGTGTGTATAGTGTCTGCATTATAGTGACCATTTTTACTGAATTTTGGTGATTCTTGTCCATCTCATTTCCTTCCTTGACCGTTTAGGTCTGAGTGTCCGGTTTGCTGATATGCCTGGGAAATCAAGGAAGAAGAAGAAGAACATGAAGGAGCTGACTCCTCTTCAAGCCATGATGCTTCGGATGGCAGGTTAGAAGCAAGGATGCCACTTACTTAGCATACATTCTTCCATTTATATTCAGCAGCTCTGAAGTAAGTCTTACTCTGTATTGTATAAAACTTAAAGTGTGCAGCCATTTGGTAGGCTGCCCCGAGTTTCACTGCCAGTAAGCTGTGGAAATGAGTGGTTCTGGGTGCCGCATGTGTTCTCATGCTGGTGCATGGAAGTGGGAAGACAACTTGTGGGAGTCTAGTTCTCTGCAGCTACCAATGGATCCCATGAATTGAACTCTGATTGTCAGGCTCAATGGCAAGCCACCTTGCCAGCCCTGAGTGACATTTAATTCCAAGTCTGTCTTGTTCTACCAGTCTCGGCTCATTATACTGCTACACTAGTTACAGATGAACAGAATACTGCTTGGTTGTTGTGTATTTAAACACAGTAAGAAAAGGCTTTGGGGTTGATGGTTTTTAAGAATAAGTTTTCTTATTCTTATATATTTATTTATTTGGTTTTGGGAGACAGGATCTGTCTATGTAGCCCTGGCCATCCTGGAACTCACTCTGTAGACCACTCTGACCATAAAGTCAGAGATCAGCCTGCTCCTGCCTCTCAAGTGCTGGGACTAAGGACATGCCCCACCACACCCAGCTGTGGTGTCTTCTCAGTCACTGTCCACACAAGTCTATAGCTAGTCTTTCTCTGTCCTGCCAGCCAGCTCCCAAATCATGGCAGGGAGACTTACTAATTATGAAAGCTTGGCCGATAGCTTAGGCTTGTTTCTAATTAGCTCTTACAACTTAAATTAACCCATTTCTGTTAATCTGTGTACTGCCACATGGCTCTGGCTGGTACCTCTCCTCCTTCACGTCCTGCTTCCTCTTGTGTCTGACTGGCTACTCTGCTCTTCTTCTTCCCAGTGTCCTCTCTGCCTAGGTATTGGCCTCACCTTTTTATTAAACCAGTCCGAGTGACACATCTTCAGTATACAAAAAGATTATTCCACAACACAAGTCATCTCTTTTATCTGTTTTACAATTTTCTTTCAGGTCAGGAAATCCCTGAGGAAGGACGGGAAGTGGAAGAATTTTCAGAGGATGATGACGATGATGACTCTGATGATTCTGAAGCAGACAAGCAATCGCAAAAGCAGCATAAAGAGGATTCCCACTCTGACGGCACATCTGCTGCCTCTTCTCAGCAGCAGGCTCCTCCACAGTCTGTTGCTCCTTCCCAGATACAAGCACCTCCCATGCCAGGACCGCCACCTCTTGGACCACCGCCTGCCCCACCCTTACGGCCTCCTGGACCACCTACAGGCCTCCCTCCTGGACCACCTCCAGGTAAGCTCCCCTAGAAGGGGAGTAAGCATTTTGTTTCAGTGACTCCAGAGTGATCATTCCCCCAACATATCGTGTCATCAGTACTGATGTTTTCTGTTTCCACCTGATTGCATTCTCTAAGCTATCAAAGATTCTCAAAGGGTTCCATTCTGGGAGCATTGCTGGTAGCTTGGAGTTCTGACAGTTGCCTCTTTTTGTCCAAAGCTCTTTTTTAGGGTCTTTTATTTCTGGTTATGTAAGCTGGATGCTTGAACATAATTGTACTTCCTTTAGTACTTGAACATGGCAGACTAGCCCAGTTCTGCATTGATATCAGTGAATACCATCTCATATATTAGAACTGGGACCTAAATCTAGATCTGTAACAAATCTGACGTCCTTTTTCTAGTGCTCAAATATTTGTTGAATGAATTTTATTTCATACTTTGTGTGTGTTTATAAAGTGATCTTTATAAAGTGTGTTTATAAAGTGTGAGTTGCTTTTATACCACCGTCATTTGTTTGATACTGTTTTTTCTCCTTTCAGGGGCTCCTCCATTCCTGAGACCACCTGGAATGCCAGGAATCCGAGGGCCTCTACCACGACTTTTACCTCCAGGACCACCACCAGGCCGACCTCCTGGCCCTCCCCCAGGTCCACCTCCAGGCCTGCCCCCTGGCCCCCCTCCTCGAGGACCCCCACCAAGGCTACCTCCTCCTGCACCTCCAGGTAAAGTTTTCCGTTTCTGTAGCAGAAGCTAGCCCTGGCCTTTGTGCTCTAGGTACGTTATCACCTGAGGGAATCTGAGCATCTTCCAGTGGGTCACGTGAAGGTGTGCTCTTCAGTGGGCATTCCCAAGCAGATGAACACTGCAGAGGTTCTCTGTCTGAGAAGTTTTGCTGAGTACGGTATAGTTGTGCCCCATGAGTCCTCAAAATCACCATCTTCAAGCTGAAATCACAGTTGCCTCCTCTCTGCCCATTGGGCTTATAGTATGGCCGCATTCTGTTTTATCACACTGGATGTTCTCCTTTAATCTGAAGATTTCTAAACACGCCAGCTGTGGCTTTTTCTTTATCACACTGAATGTTCTCCTTTAATCTGAAGATTTCTAAACACACCAGCTGTGGCTTTTTCTTTATCACACTGGATGTTCTCCTTTAATCTGAAGATTCTAAACTCGCCAGCTGTGGCTTTTTCTTTGTCTTGGTGGCATGTAGAAGAACTGAGCTCAGACGGTCAGCAGTTTAGATTTGCTGCAGTCTGCTACTTTCTAGACACTCTTGAGTGGCTTTTGTAGAAAGGAAAAATCTGTGGGGGCTGGAAAGATGGCTCAGCAGTCACTGACTGCTCATCCAGAGGACCCTGGTTCAATTCTCAGCCTCCATATGGCAGCTAACAATTGTCTGTAACTCCAAGATCTGATACCCTTATGCAGATACACATGTAGGCAAAACACCACTGTACATAAAATAAAAATAAATTATTTTTTAAAAGGTGTGTGTCACAACACCTACCTATTTAATTAAAAAGAAAGTAAAAATCTGATGTGGGGTATGTACGTGTCATAGCTGTCAGAAGTTTGTGAACATAGTAAGACAGAACATAGTTACAGACTCTCCTTCCATTTCCTGTTAGAGCCAGGACTAAGACTGGCGTTCACTGTGTGAGAGTGATAGGAGCTAAGTGATTAGTGCCGGGGGATCAACCCACTCTGACCTTAATACCACCCCACTAGACAGCCAGGGGAGCAGCGTGGAATGGCCAGACTGGAAATCATGTTCAAAACCAGTTGGGATTGTCAGCTTGATGTCAGGTTTTTTAAGTAGGACAGTGTTTGGAGGCAGTGATACAGACTAAAGGTGAACATTATTTTATAGTGCCCTATTCCTTTCTATCAGAATGTATTCCTGACTTTCACATAGCAGGTTCTGAAGGTCATTTTATGTCCTGTAAATTACTGCTTAAAAACAGTGTCAGCCTGTGTTTAAACACCCTCAGTGGCAGTCAAATGCCATCCGTTCTTACACCCATTCTGCCTCTGCATTTAGGTATCCCGCCCCCTCGTCCCGGCATGATGCGCCCACCCTTGGTGCCTCCTCTTGGACCTGCCCCGCCTGGGCTTTTCCCACCAGCTCCCTTGCCCAACCCAGGGGTGTTGAGTGCCCCACCCAGCCTCATTCAGCGACCGAAGGCGGATGATGCCAGTGCAGCCACCATCGAGAAGAAAGCCACAGCGACCATCAGTGCCAAGCCCCAGATCACCAATCCCAAGGCAGAGGTCACACGGTTTGTGCCCACTGCACTGAGAGTACGCAGGGAGAATAAGGGGGCTGCTGCTGTTCCCCAAAGAAGGTCAGAGGATGACTCTGCTGCGCCTGTTGCCAAAGCAGCCCCCAGATCTGGTCCTTCTCTTCCCGTCTCAGTGCAGACTAAGGACGATGTTTATGAAGCGTTTATGAAAGAGATGGAAGGGCTGCTGTGACAGCTTCCCGGGCCAGGACAGGCTTCTGTTGAGAGCACTGGTTTGTGGAACAAGAGGCTCTTGTTAAATTCAAGCAATGGCCACTGTCAGGGTGTTTCCAGGTTCAGTTCCAGGAGCCTCCTAACGCTTGCCTTGCTGGGATCCCTGCACAGGGGGGTTTCTTTACACTAGACCAGGATGGGAAGCACTGCTGCTAACACCGTTCCCTTGGACGCCACCATTTCAGCCCCTTTATTCTCTCCATCTTGGGAGTTATATCAGAGAGGTCTTAGTTACTGTTCGACTTGTGTGCTCTAGGCACTGGAGTAGAGATTTCTGGAGGGAAAGAGGTTTATTTCATCTTGACTTTTGTGTTTGAGTTATTTTTAATATTTTCCTGTAAATATTTTGTAATATTTTACTTGTAGTGAAATGGATTACAATGTCATTTCCTATTTCAAAGCAGGATATTTGGGAAGAAAATGTACAATTCTTGGATTAAAGTTATTTCCCACGACCTAAACTCTTGAGTGTTTCGTGAAGAAATAAAATGTTCCATACCAAGATAGCTTCTGTGTTTATGGTAATGTGTAAACAGTTCCTGGTTTGTGGGCAGAACCAGCACACAGTGGCAGCATCGGTTCTCAGGAATTGCCATAGCTCATGCAGAAATAGAATGGATTTCACTAGAAACATAAAAAGTAACTGCAATCTAAAGGGCTAGAGGAAAAGTTCCTTTGAGATTATATTGGCTTCCCAGAAATTGAGGTGTGAACGATGTCTCCACTTGACTGCTTAGATGTGCTCCAGAGAACCTTAGAGCTGTGCTTGTGCTCTGAGGAAGAACGTCCCCCAGAGGGACACTTTTCCCCCCAGTTGGTGGCACTATTTGGAGGAGGCTTGGGAGGTTTGGCTTTGTTAGAGGAAGTGTGTCATGGAAGCAGGCTAAGATTCCCTTTCCTGTTGCTCTCTCTGCTTCGTGCTTGGTTTCAAGATGAAAAAAATCTCAGCTTGCTGCTGCCGCTGGCATGCTGTTCCCACGGTCATGGACCCTCTGCAACAGTAAGCCTAAATACACTCTACCATAAGTTGCCCTGGTCCATGGTGTTTTACCACAGAAACAGAAAAGCAGCTCGTAGGAAAACTTTGGAAACTGGTACCGGTCTGGCAAAGACTCACGAGGGTTTCCACCAGCTGACTCTAGTGTTGAAACAGTGCTCAGGTGACTCGCAGGGGCACCGAATCTGTGCCTTTGGTTGCTAGGCACACCTCACTGCCCACTGTATCTCATGCAGATCCTACAGTGTTAGAGAGGGATGACTTCCGCTGTGTTGTGCTAAGGTTTATGCTTTCTCAGAGTTGAGTTCTCCACTGGATTTCAGGTTTAGTTTTTATTTAACAGATTAAGACAAATCCTGACAAAGCACTAAATAGTCTATTTGGTTTGGGGTTTTAGTGTAATTAAGAAAAGCCAACAATGGATTTGACCATTTCAATACAAGGATGAAATGACATTACCCAGTTAGCATGATAAGTACATTTCTCCATAAATAGAATTGCTCTCCAGAATTTGGTCTGAGTCTGGTTATTTTAACATTCTATTTGAATTTATGTTCTTTCTGGGAGAGATTTCTGTTAATGGTTGTGTAAGGAAGCTTTTGATTATCAAAACACATTTCCAAATGTGCTGCTAGTTTTATTGGAAAATTGTAGTCATAAAGCCTAACACTGAATGTATCAAGTCCATTTGTAGGAAAAGGGGGAGAAGGCCAACGGTTTTTGATTCGGTCTCTTGTCGTGGTCAGGATTGATACTGTGGTTTCACAAAAGTCCTCTGCTTATGTCACCACTGTGACTCAGGAATGGGGATTAGATGGGGATTACAGGCTCACAGCACCACAGGGGGTCATTGAACACCTTTCTACATGGGAAATTTAGTGCCCTCATTCACATAACCAGATCCTCCTCAAAGCCCACTGAGATAACAATTACGTCATTTGACTTTACCTGGAGACAATTTCTCTTCAACCCAGAGAGAAACAGCTGACCAAAGAAAGGATTCCGTCCACTTAAGCTTGGTAAACCAATGAGTTTATTGAGGTTAAAAAGCATGAGTGGTGTCATCGTTGGCTTTCTGCTGCTGTGGTAAACACCATGGCCAAAAGCAGCCCAGGCAAGAAAGGGTTTATTTTGTCTTACAGCCCCCAGTCCATCATGAAGGGGAGATAGGACAGGAACTCAAGGCAGGAAACAAATTGAAGCAGAAGCCACGCAGGAGTGATGCTCACTAGCTTTCAGCTGCCTTTCATGTCCCTCCCAGGACCCGAGAGGGTTATCACTGCCCTAAGTGTGTTGGGATCTTCCTTCCACATCAACCATTAATCAAGAAAATGCTCCATCCAGGTCAATCTATTGAAGGCATTTTCTCAAGTGAGGTTCCTCTTCCCAGATGGCACAAGCCAGTACAAGTGCAGGCTGCCTCACCAAGCCCCCCTGTCTCCCCCAATTATACAATTATACAGCTTATTTAATCTTGGAGAGAGGCCTCCTGTGTCTTGTCAGTTCCCTCAGCTACCTCAGTCTCTTGAGCTTCCTTCAATCCTTCCTGCTTCCTTTCAATCCACAGAAAATAGAAAGCCATTTAATACTTTTAAATGGGCTTGATATAGTGTTTCCAAGCCAGGTGACTGAGGAACATTGCAAACCTTTGGTGGTTTGGATGACAATGGCCGTCATAGGCTCAGATGTTTAAATGTTTGGTCTCTGGTTGGCAGGAAAGTTTCTGTGAAGGATTAGGTTTGGCCTTGTTGGAGGTGTGTCACTTGGGATTTGAAATCTGACTCAGCCTCTCTGCCTCCTGCTTGTGAATTAGATGTAAGCTCTGAGCTATCACCGTGCCTGCCTGCTGCCATGCTCCCTACCATGATGGTCATGGAGTCACCCTCTGAAGCTGTAAGCAAGCCCCCAATTAAATGCTTTAAGTTGCCTTGGTCATGGTGTCTCAAGAGATGGAGAAGTAACTAGGCCAGAACCTAAGTCCCATTCTATCAAGCTCAAGCTCTTAATCACCGTAGCATTTGCCCTTGCCACTACTGGCTTTGTGGAGTTCACATTTAGCATGCCAGTCACTGCCAACTACGGCATGGGCTAAACCTTTTCATTCCAGGAATGCAAAACTGAACAGACCAGTTAGTTCTCTGGGATCCGAAGTCAAAACTGGCTCTGCAGCAAACAAACCCTGGCCACACTGCACCCTGTCCCACAGAACAGCATTTCCCTGCACGGAAAGCAACAATGTGCAAGTCCACCAAGCACGGTATAGCCATCCAAATGACTGCAGGCCACACCGAAGGTGCTAGACTGCCTTCATCCAGTCTCTTGCCTGAAGCATTGGCCTTTTAAATTAGCCTCAAGAACTTTACCAAGGACCACAGGCTGAATGATTTTTCAGAATTGTTTCTTTCAATAGATCGATCCAATTTAAAAAAAATAAAAAAAACACCTCATCAAAAGTGGTGAAGAAAAGTATTTACAAGGATCCTAAGCATTTCTAGAGCAGTAGTGAAGGTTGAGTGGAAATGGGGACAGTCATCATCTTATACCTTGTTTATCTTGCTCTTCCATGTAGATTTCCCATGTTAAGAATCTTGAGAAAAAGACAGATGGGTTAGGTTTTGTTACCTTTGTCCTTATTTCTTCATGATTTGGGTAATCCCAGATGCTCAAATCTATTGTTAGACTCAAATGTCAAACCAGCACTTGAAAACTAGGTATGTTTGAGTCTGTAAATGTGAACTCATGGATACAGAAGGGTGACTGCATGTATATTGGCTCCAAGTGGTATCACTCACAAGTGAATTTTGTTTTGAGATAATGTCCCTGTGCAGCCCTATCTATCCCAGAACATGTAGCTCAGAAAGGCCTTGAACTCAAGCTCTGCCCTGTCTCCCTAGTGCTGGAATTAGAGTTGTAAACCACACTTGGCTACAATTCTTTAAAACTCCTACTGCTGGAGAAAGCTGTCCTCCAGGCATCACAAGACCTGCCCTTGTCAACTCTCAACACTTGTGATAACCTGCAGGTGACCTGCACAAGATAGGACCCACTTTGTCATTGGTGGACACAAGACCCCACCTTTCACTCCAAAATTTATGCAGTTCATGGTTGTTAGGGGATGGGCTCCCAAGCCCCCCTTTCCCCTCCCCCAGGATTTACAAACAGCGGCTATTTTCCTTCATGTTGCCTTATGCTTTTGTAAGGAGCCCCAACTGGTTCACCAAGCCATACTTGGGTGGTCACATTTCTATTCCTGACCTTGGTGCTCCACCAGCTGAGTAGGTATTTGTTCACATCTTGGTTCACATAACACCTACACGTTTACCTAGAATTTAAGTCACAAGGGCAAACCCTTAGTCTTTGTAGGAGATGGCATTTTTCAATGTAAGCATCTAATGCTAATACATGGTACTAAAATCATCCTAGTCCTCCAAACAGGTATGAAGTTTACCTCCTGAAACTGCCCATAATGTCACTGGAGTCTGTTCTCCTCAGGTGTCAGAGAGAGCAATCTACCTCTTTATGAGAGGTGTGTGTGATGTGATCTTTGTACATCTTTCAAGATTACCACAAAGAGTAATTCCAATATCCACTCGACCAACAGCAGAGAACCAAATACGGACAGACACTGGTTTGTAATATATTATTTATTTGTCCTATTTCCTGTCTTCAGGAACCATGGGGGAAAAAATGTGGGTTTCAGGCCAGTGGCAACCTAGCTGGCCTCATTGACTGCTGTACTCCCCCGACTTGATACTAGCGCATGGTGTTGACAGCCAGTCAGCACTGGGGATGAGGGGAAATGGGCCAGCCACTACAAATAATGGGGAAGACGTCAACCGATTCCCAGGAAAAAATGAACCCAGAGTGAAACCTACCCTGGGGTGGTTTTTGTGGATCCTGTGGGCAGAATGACAGTTACTGAGAATGAAATGGAACGGCCAAGAAGGGAAGAACAGCGTTTCCAGGGACCTACGTGTTTCTCCTTACTCTTACCTCACATGACCTTTGCTTTCCTTACCGGGGCATTACACAACTCTACAGCTAATGGAAAAAAC
>CABHPR010114162.1:0-43499 GCA_902168415.1 Peromyscus melanophrys | reverse complement strand
TTTTTTTTCTTTTTCAAAAAGGAAGGTTTTAACTTTAACATAGTAAAATTACATATAACAAAACAATTATCGAGCAAGAATTATAGTTACAATATTAAAGAAGATATCCTATCTATCTTATATTTGTGAGTTTAAGGTTTTATATCTAACTTATCTTTTATCACAACTAAGGAAATTACAACTATCTAGTCTTCAACCACATCAAAGACCTCAGAAGGATATAATACTACCTGAGAAATGGAGAAGATGCAAGCAACTTTCGGGAGTCTTGCAGGGTAGACAGAGACAGCTGACAGCCTGGACAGTCATTCAAAGTTCTCTTGTAAAGTTGGGGCATCTGTTTTCAGCTCACAGGCCTAGAGTATCTCAGTCATTTTTTGTGTGTGTGTCCTGTAGAATGTCTGGCAGTTTCCTCTGCAAAGCAGGAACCTGAAGGACCATTTTGTCAAGCAAAGTTCAGTGGTCACCTTCCTATGGGTCCTGCATGTCCAGTCGATCAAGCAGTCCAGGCAAGAAGAGTTTCTTGCCCAAATGGCTATTTTTGCCAAGGTAAAGATAAATTCCATATGGAGTGTCTTCGATGCCCATTCTCCTCTGAAATAAATCCAGTGTTGCCAGGAGCAGACATGTCTCACTGTCTAGAACGTCTAAATTTTTAAAACATTTTAAATGCCATATTCTGTAGGTCTTTGAAGTATTTGAAGATTACCTATCTATCTGAAATATATCTATGTATATCTAGAAGACTTAACTAACATGGCTGCAAATATGATTATCATAGATGACTAATTATTAATCTATTTCTTAATTATCCATTACACTTTTAAATGAGTTACATAAACATAATACCTCAAACAAAAGTAGAAATATACACACAGTATAACAAAATCAACTTTAAGTTTGTATCAATAAGCTAAAATTTATAACAATGTAAAACATTTAAAACAACAAGTTGTTCTTTAAAAGTAGATTCATTAATCTACCCTTTTATCCTGTCATCTGTATATCCTATATATCTATATCATATCCCCTTTTCTTTTTTAGAAAGAGATTGTATTTATAATTAACCTGTTTTAAATAAAAAATATTGGTTTTTCTCTGTCCCATACCAGAGGGCTCTTCTGATATGGGACAAAAGAATCTTTTAACCTTTTATTTTAGGAATATGTCTGGGTTTAGAGAGGGAGTGAGCCCATTCCATCTCCAAAGCCAGATTGGTATATTTGGGAATTTGGGCATAGATTCTCTTACTACTTCCTGCTGGAGGGGGGCGCTGTATCTTATGGGGACATAAAGAACATATTAGGATTATGGAGTAGTCCGTGAGGGTGTATCGTCTGAGCCAGTTGCCTTGAGACGGTTCTGGATGTTGGATCATCTGGGCCATGGTGTCATCGGAGACCTTTCAGGGGGTCTTGGCTGGTCAAACCTGATGTATTTTAATCTGGAACAAATCCATAGCCTCTGGCTTTCTGTGGAAACAAAAGCAGAACCTCTTTTCCAAAGCAACATATCCTAATATCCAAATTTTGAAGTCAAGGTACCTCTAAAATTTATATTTTGGCATAATTTAACAGCTTTTAAAATCAAATGTTTTTCTTCAGTTACAAATATGAAAAAGAGCATAATCCAGATTTTCTGTGTGATAGCCATCTTTATGTGGCTTATTTTAAAGACTTTATTTTTTAAAACTATCTATTTGTTTATATAAATGTATTTTTTTTCTTTTAAGCCTACGTACATTTTTACATACATTGTAAACTATTCCATCTGAATCAGTCTTACTGTGAACCTATCGGTTTAAACTGCAGCCTTCTAAGCCTGAGACGGCGCTGTGGCAGCTGGCTCCGCCCATTTTAGCTTCCCAACATGGCGGCGGTACGTTTTTAGTCAGTTCTGGGAGCGATCGACTCTCAGAAATAGTGGGTCTACGGTTTTATCAAAGCAGCATGTAGCCCAGAAATGTCTTTTTTTTTTTTTAATACTATTAAAGACTAAATGTACCATACAGTGTAATGTGCTGCTGGCAGATCCCTCATTCCCGCCATACTGCAGGTCAAACACGCACGCCAGGAACCCGCCATACAGTAGCTCAAGCCCGCAGGCTGCGGCTAACTTGAAAGAGACAACTAGGAAGCTGTTTTAGCTCCGTTTTACAATCTTCTTTTTATGCTTTCTCAGGTTTTAAGTGGAAATTCCTGCCCCACGTTCTGGCGCCATTTGTTGGTGGAAAATTTCTCTTGAGCTCCCAAGTCCCACCAGCTCCCAAGTCCCACCAGTCCCAGAAACCACTTACAAAATAAACACACAGACGCTTACATTATTTAAACTGCTTGGCCATTAGCTCAGGCCTATCATTGTCTAGCTCTTACTCTTATATTTAGCCCATTTCTATTAATCTCTACTTTGCCACGTGGCACATGGCTTACCGGTACTTTACATCTTCCTTGTTCTCACCGCGGCTCCAGCCAGTCTCTCTCCTTTCACCTTCCTGTTCCCTCTCCTCCCTTCTCTGTTAGTCCCGCCTATACTTCCTGTCTGGCTACCAGCCAATCAGTGCTTTATTGATAGAGTGATATCCACAGCAATGTAATGTTAAATTCTAGTCCTTAAAAGCTACTTAGAATAATAAAGAAATATAGCTTAGTAGTTATTCATCTATAATAATCAAACTTGGAGTCATGTTGGGTATGTTTTTAAGGTCAAATATATACATTTTAAATAGATAGATTGTCTTCAAACACTTCAAATACCTATAGATTATGGCATTTGAAATATTTTGTTAACATAGAGCGTTTCATGACAGTGACATATGTCTGCTCCTGGTAGCAACAATTTATTTAAGAGAACATGATGGGCATCAAAGAAACTCCTTATGAGTTTTCCTTAATTGTGGCAAGTTTAGCCATTGGGCAAAGAAACTATTCTTGCCTTGACTGCTGACAGTATGCTATACAAACTGGACAAACAGGACACAAAGGAAAAAGACTGTCAAACTTTGCCAAGATAAGACAGGACAGTCCTTCAAAACTTCTGCTTCATAGAATGTCTGCTAGACATTCTTCAGGACACACAGTAAAATGAATGTTTAACTTTTCCAAAACATGGCAGGACAGTCCTTCAAAATTCTGATTTTACAGAAATGTCTGTCAGATGGATGCCCCAACTTTGCAGAGGAACCTTTTGGCAACTGTCCAGGAAAACAGATGTCTCTGTCATTTCTTACTTTTGAAAGTGGCTTGCATTGAAATTCCTGTTAATTCAGGTAATATTTTTTTTTCCTTCTGGAATCTTTGAAGTTGAACACCAGATAATTAAAGTCATACTTTCTTTAGTTATTATAGAAAGTAAATTAAGTAAAAAACACTGGACTCACAAAGATATGATCATTAATGGAGTATTTTCTTTGAATCTGCTAAATACAAATGGACAGATTGTAAATGTAATCCTTACTTGATAATTGTTCTTAATCTATATAGTTTTGCTAGGTTAGAATTAAAACTTTTCCTTTTTATTGAGGCAAAAGGGGGGGATGTTGTGGAATATTCTTTCTGTACACTGTGAAAATGTGTTACTCAGATGGTTTAATAAAAATTGAATGGCCAAGAGATAGACAGGATTTCCAGTCACAGACAATGCTGGGAAGAAGAAGGAAAGAATCATGAGGAGACGAGAGAAGCATGACATGTAGTAGATGAGATACCAAACCATGAAAAAGGTGGCAGCATGAAAATTAATAGAAATGGGTTAATTTAAGTTATAAGAGATAGTTAGAAACAAGCCTAAGTTACCATCTGAGCTTTTACACTTAATAATGTCTCCATGTCATTATTGGGGAGCCAGGGTCCCGATGAAAAGGTCCGACTACAATTCAGGGTTCCTCCATCAAGTAACCTGTCTCCTGTCTAATCTCCTAGAGTCTTTCTCATTGACTCATTTTTCTTCTTTCATAGTCTCTATTTTCAGTTTTACCTACTCAGTTTAAGAGCTCTCCCTGCCTTCTGCTCTTTACAAATTAATAGTCATCTTTCCCAATAATTTGACTATTGAGTCAGATATATCACATTCACTGTTTCAAAATAATTTTCACTAGAATTTATTTAATGAATATCTACATTTAAGATTTATTGTTCAAATCACATAACAGTGACCTCAAAATATGATCTTCAGTATCTTAGCAGACCAGATGACAGATTACTTGAGCTATGATACAGGATATAGCAAATATGACTTCAAGACATTTCTCAAGGACACTTGCTTGTATTATTTCACATTTACCCAATAAAACTACAGGTCCATTCATTACAGCCATAATAAAAGTATACTCTTAGTTCAGTGCAAGATGAGAATTTTTGTCTGGATTAAAGTTGAACATTATGCTTTTTAACCACAAATTCCAAATAGGGTATGCCTCTCATCTCAAAAGAAAACCAAATATTTGACTACCTCATATGTGTACAATTTTACATTATTAAGGGTTTCTAATGCTATGAAGAGACATTATGACCACAGGGACTCTTATAGAAGTAAGAATTTAATTGGGGCTGGATTAGAGTTCAGAGGTTTAGTGTAGACAAATTTCTAAACAGTCTTATTAAATAAGAAACACAGAGCCAAATATAGAGATGCAAGCTGTAGAGATCAGAGTAATAGCCACCAACTAACCTTACCTTGACGTAGCTTCCCAAGAGGATCCCTCCCTGTCTAACCTGTGCCTTTACTGCCTTCCTGTTCTGCTTTCTCATTGGCTCTAAGCCCAGCCACATCACTTCCTTGTCACTGCCTGTCTATACAGACCTCCAGGTCTCTATGGTTGGTACTGGGATTAAGTGTGTCACCACACTTGGTTGTGTCTTGAATACACAGAGACTCTGCCTGCCATGTGATTAGATTAAGGGCATGTGCTACCACCACATGACTTCTGTTTATGGCTATGAACTCTAATCTCCAGGCAAACTTCACTTATTAACATACAAATAAAAAATCACATTTCAGCACAAATAAACTATCACCACAGTTTAGTCCATTATTATCATGCCAGGAAGCCTGGCAGCATGAAAACAGACATGGTGCTGGAGAGGTATGTGAGAGTTTGCAGGCAGCAGGAAGAGAGAGTGATGGTGGGCCTGGTTTGAGTATCTGAAACCTCAAAACCCTCCACCAGTGGCATCCTTCCTCCAATAAGGGCACACCACTCCAATAAGCCTATGCTTCCTTATAGTGTTGTTTCCTATGAGCCAACAAGATCCATTTTCATTCAAACCATCACATACTACTCCGTGACCCCCATAGGCTAGTAGCCATATCATAATTCCAAGCTGCATTCAATCTAACTTGAAAAGTTCCCATATTCTATCAAAGTCTCAACAACATTTAAAAGTTCAAAGTTACTCTTGAGACTCATGACAATCTCTTAACTGTAATTTTCTGTTAAATCAAAATCAAAAAGTAGATCACATAACTTCCCACATACAAAAACATAGGCTATACACATTACTGTTCCAAAAGGGAAGAAAGAAAACATATTGAGGAAATGCTGGACCAAAACAAGACTAGAAACCAGCTGTGAAATCTCCAAACTCTGCATCTCCTTGTCTGATGTTAAAGTGCTCTTCAAATCTCCAACTCCTTTCAGCTTTGTTGACTATAACACACTTTTTTCTTGTGGGCTCTTCTACTCTCCCATTAGGAGCTTTCCTCAGCAGGTATCTCATGGCTCTAGAATCTCCAACATTTTGAAGTCTCCAAGGCAACTCAGGCTTCATCTTCACAGCTTCACACAATGGCCTTTCTAGGCCTCCATTCAGGGACACCTCTGATACATGCCTCATCTCAGTGGCTTTCCTTAGCCATGTGGGTAGATTCCATAACCCCTCTCTTCTGTCCTTGACTCTAAAGTAGGACCACATATCAAGAGCTGCCAAGTTCTGTGGCTTACTGAGCTGAAACATGGTCCTCTCATCTTTTACATCATCACCATCTTTCTGTTTTTATGATGATTTCCTTCAGTGACAAAACTTGGCTTTCCAGGAACCTCCTCCATAGTCCAGGCTGGCCTTGAACACAGAGATCCACATGTCTCTATCTCCTGACTGCTCAGAATAAGGCATTTGCCACTATACCTGAATCTATGCTGCCCTTTAATTCCTTTTCCCAAAATTGGAAGCTTAGCTGCTTGGGTCTTGCCCTGAGGTCACCATTCCCTTTATTCCATTTAGCATCAAACTTCTTGAAATCTTTTCCTGATGCTCCTTTTCTCCTCAAACTGTATATTTTGTATTTTTTTCTTGCCCAGCATACTCTTTTCTTTATAGAGCTATATGAATCTGGCCACTAATAACAAAGAAACACATTCAATGCCAGGTTGTTTTGACATGTCTTCTGCAATAGCTATTAACCCATAACTCTTCAACTTAGCCTCTGGCAGATTTTTTAGACAAGGGCAGAAAGCAGCCACATTCTTCCCCCAAAATACCATAAAAAACAATTGCTAGGCCACGTATTAATATTTTTTTCCTCTAAAATTCTTGAGCTGGTCCCCCACAGTTCAAATCACTGTTAGCACCAATGCCTTACAGTCTCCTACTTGTATGTCCCATTAAGCCATGCTTAAACATTCCATTGCTTTCCTAACCCAAACTACTGAAGTCCACATTCCTATAAACAAAAATATGGTCTCACATCTTACAGCAACTTCTGGTACCTACCCCAGTCTCTAGTACCAACTTCTGTCTTAGTTAGGATTTCTGTTGCTTCTAAAGAGACATCATTACCACAGAAACTCTTATGAAGGAAAGCATTTAATTATAACTGGCTTAATGTTCAGAGGTTTAGTCTATTAATATCATGGTGGGAAGCATGGCAGCACACAGGCAGACATGGTGCTGGAGAGGTAGCTAGAGTTCTACATTCAGATTGGCAGGCAGCATGGAGAGTGACACTGTGCCTGACTTAAACATTTGAAAACTCAAAGTCCACCCCCAGTAACACACGTTCTCCAACAAGACCACACCTCCTAATAGTGCCTCTCCCTGTGAGTCTATGGGGGTCATTTTCCTTCTAATTACCACAAGAAGATTGAGGTTGACATTCAAAACTTTTAAATAAAAGTTATATCTTACTTTATACTTATTTCTAGTATTAAAATAGGAGCAACCAAAAAGTTCTATAAATGTCAATTTAAAAATAACTTATTTGTTCTTTGAACATGTCATACATGTTACAATTTACCTTGACCATACCCAACCCTCACTCTTATCCCCTTATAGTCCTTCTGGTCTCTTCAATGTACCTCCCACCTAAACTTCATTTTTTAAAATAATCTACTGAGCCCAATAAATGTTGTCCATCTCCTCATGGATGCTGGGTCATCCAATTTGGCATTTGTACTGTACCCAAATAAAAGTGATTCTCTCTTCTCTGGAAATCATCAAGTTCCATTAGCTCTTCAGTTAGAGATGGTAACTCAGTAGTACCTTCCCCATACATCATGTTGGAAATTTTTGCTGGCTTGATGCTATGAAGGTATGATGCAGGTAACTGCAATTCCAGAGGATTCATGTGTGTGCTACATCCATATATCATGTATAGAGGACAAGATTTTATAGCACTCTTCTCCATTCTCTGGTTCTTATATTCTTTCTGCCCCCTTTTCAGAGATATTCCTTGAGCTTTGAGGTAGGGAGAAAATTGATAGCTATCTCATCTATATTTTAGAAGTCAGTCAGTTATTCTTAGCAGTTTGAACAGTGGTAAATCTCTGGATTAACAATTTTCCAAAGCAAAAAGGAGAAGGCAGTTTGACAATATGACCATTAGCCAAAAGAGTTCCCTCCCACAACTAGGAAACCCCCTAGCCACAGTTATCAGTCAGGTTACCATATCAGGTAAGAATTCCCTCCTATGGAGCAAGCCCCAAATATAGCCCCAAAGTACCTGGTTATACCCCAAATAGTCATACAACTATTGCACATATGGTACCTCTTACATAGTGGATCAGTGATGTAGCATGAATGGTTAAGTGCAGATTATGACTTTCAGTGCCTTTTCTCCTCAAGCAGGCTACATAACACCTTCCAGAGCTATTAAAGGTAGCCAGGAGGAAGATTTCTGGTCAGTTCAAGATTGATTTTTCTATATGGACATTAACTAACATGTATTTTGTTTTCAAAAATAGGGTCTTACCAACTACTTATGAGAGGCCACCAATAGTAATGGCAATAGCTTTTGTTGTTTTGAGTGTTACTAACATTTCCCTCACAAATAATTTACAAGGAATTAACCTGTGCCTGACACTGAGATTTTCATGTAATAAGCCGTGTTTTCTATGACCAATACTGTTGATCCATGCAGAACATCTCTGTTCAAACTCTATGTTGCTATTTACTCTTTGGATTGCTGAAAAATATTCCATGATTTGCTTATGCTACATATTCCTCATCCATCCATCCATGATAGATTCCTGGGTTGACTGCATGTCTTGTTTATTTAGACTACTGCTATAATAAAAATGAGAAGTAAAATTTTTTCTTCAACATGCTAATTTTAATCCCTTTGAGCATATGTCAAGCAGCAGTAAGATTGCTGGACCCAGTATGGTAGTTCTGTTTCTACTTGTATTTTTTAGGGAGCCCCCATATTGTTTTGCACAGTGAAGATAAAAAATTGCCATCCTCCCTTAAATAATTTATGAGAGTCATTTGAGATTTCCTACTCTTCTCCATCATTCATAGCATTTTTTCCTTTCTACCTCCTTGGTTAGAACCATGCCAACTGTAGGGAGATGATATTCCATAGTGGTTTTCGTTTAAGTACATGTCTGTCTTAGGAAGCAGAAAATTTGACCATATGTGAACAATAATCATTAACCATGCCTTTTCCTTTTCCTCACAAGTCTCTTATCAATAACCAGGCATTTCTTCCCTAAGTGTTTTCACTGCAGCATCTTTTCACACTCTAAGCAGCCATTAGCCCCATGAAAAATTCACACTGACTTTGAGTTCTTCCGAGTGAAGAAATCATGAAAGTAGCCTAAACATTAGCAATTCAGCATTTTTCATGATGAAAAACTCCTTCATCCAAGAAAATTTAGGAGGCAGCAGAATGTCTGTCCTTGTGGCTAATTCTGCAGCAATCTCTCATTCACCCTGCTGAAGTCTGGCAGCTTTGTCAGGAGCCAGCTGAGTCTAGAAGAGAAGAGAATTCATCCAGGCAGACTATACTCGGTTCTACTCTTGCATCCCTCCCTGATCATTCACACCCTACAATCAATCCTCGCTACTACTGCCCATGTGATGCCACCTAGCCTGAATTGTTATTCTTTCGACCTTGCCAGTCCCCTCTTAGATTTATGATTTATTTAGGATTGGATTACATCAAGGCTCAAGGCCAAGGTTCTATAATCTGTCACCATCTCCACCATGGCCAAACGCAAACATTTGTTTTAGCTGCATCAGCATCCTTAAAACCTGTGTGAAGGATATCTATTGTTAATTGCTTCAGCAAATGTATTGTGTCTCTGTGTGTGAGTGAGTGAGTGTGTGTGAGTAAGTGTGTGTGTGTGTGTGTGTGTGTGTGTGTGTGTGTTCTGCAGCAATTGCATCCACTTTACCTCCTTCCCTATTCTAAACAAAAGCACTGACTCCATCAAGTGATAGATATTCATAATTTAACAGAATAGTGGCAAGTCTAAGTTGCACTGCTGAAATACATCACACCCAGAGTTGCTTTGCTATTTGTTTTTGTGCTGAATAGCAGCAATGGTTTTAAGTTATGGGTCTCACACACGTATAAAGAGGAAGAAAGAGGTGTATGTAATTGTCACTGATATTGATGATGGTTTCTTGCCTGCTAAGTAAAATCTAAAGCAGTGAAATTGATGCTTCTTCCCTAAGCAGCATTTACATCCTTGGTACTTGTTCTTTATTGTTAATAAGACTGAAAATGGGTCTTCAAGGTTTGAAAAAGCAAATATGACTTCAGCATAACTGTAATATTTCATTAAACAAGAACATTTCTGTTCCACTTTGTGGATGAGGAAACTGGTTCAGAAAAGTAAAGTGATAAGCCTAGCATAAGTGTGAGGGTTTGGATGGGATACATTCTCTATGGGTTCAGGTGTTTGAACACTTGATCCCTAGTTGGTGGTGCTATATGGAGAGGTTACTGAACCTTTACTGGGTGGAGGGGGGGCTTGCTGGTGGAAATACATCACTAGGAGTACTCTTTGAGAGCTTAGAGCCTCACCCTACTTACAGTTCATCCTCTGCTTTCTGTGGTTGAAGACACAATTTCTGAGCTTCCAGATCTGGCTGCTTGCAGACATGCCTTTCCCACCCTTACAGACTCTAACCCTCTGTAACTGTAATCCAAAATTCTCTTTTCTCCATCAGTTTCTATTGTCATTGTATTTTACCATGCAACAAAAAAAAATAGCAAATACACTAAATGTGGAAGAGATGCTGAAGGCTGGTTTTCATATTCCAAGCTGAAAATTCTTTCTGCTCCATCATTCTTACTTCTTTTAAGAAGAGATCCACGTGGAGCAAAGATCTAACACATTAATTTAAAACTGACTTCCTGAAGGACATGTGTGGTATATTTTTATGAGATACAGCTCCTTTAAGCTATACAAATATATAAGTATGATGGGTTAAATAATGCATATTTTTGAGGAACTGGGACATGGTTAAGCACTGAAGAAATAAATCAAGCAACAAATGATATGAAAAATGAGATGCATTGAGGAGATATATCATCCAGTCAAGCTTAGCTGTTAACTCTTAATGCTATTTTATCTCCAAGTCTAAGATTCTTTGTGTATAAGATGGAGGTGTTGATGAGATGATTTCTGTGTTGAAAAGCTTGTATCCATCTCTAAATTCATCTCAAGTGCACTCTGCCCACTTAACCTTCAGCTTAACATAGTGATGAGAAAGAAACAAAAAAGAATGATGCTGCTTTGTCCAGCATCAGATAATTAATTAAGGAGCATGGGGTCTCAGAAATAGACACTGTGAAACAAAGCAATGGGAGACAGTATTTATGCATTACTTTGCAAGGCTCAAACAGTTTTATTGAACAAAAGTTCAAAAAAAGTTTTTTTGAACAGAGTTCAAAAACTAGTGAGAAAATATACTGTGAGATCCACCTAAGCTAGAGGAAAAATACCAAGAAAAAACTGAAAATTGAAGGGAAACAGAAGTCCATATTGGATGGATAAAGCAGAAAAAGTATATGAGTAGAGTCAAAGAAAGAATTGAAACATTTCCTTTCAAACACTTTCTATTGAATTCTTAGACCACAGCATTCTGATTTTTTACAAACCTTTAAAGATGAAACAAATAAATACAAAGGAGATAAAATTGACCAACCTCAATGTATTGAAAATAAAACTTTTAAAATTCATAGAAAGAAAGGAGCTAAAGAAGAGGAGTGAAAATAATGAAACACAAGCTACAGTAAAATAATGAAAAGTAGAATAAGAAATTAAATACAATCATTTCTAGTTGAATTAACTAGAGGACCAACCCCACTCCCATGAAGTGACACTACAAGAAGACAATCATGACCACACTGGTATTACACTCACAATTTTTGTTTTCCATTCCAACAATATTTTTTAACTCTATGAAATTTATCAAAGAAAAACAGAATTAAGATGACAAAGGAGGAGTAAAAGTGAGGAGAGTATTGAGGGGAAAATACAGAAATATGCCAGTGGGATTTCCTGCTAAAGCCTGAGTTCTCATGCAGTTCATTCTAAGGGACCAGCCACAAAAACTAAAGGTATGTATGGCTTCATCTTGGTTTCAGTTGAACTCCTACGTCTTTTGATACCTGAAAGAAACATCACCAAATCTGGACATACAGTCATACCTATCTCCTTTTATCTGCAGTGGATCCCCAATTTGGAGAGATTTCTGTGAGCAGATGCTTCAGTCAATCTCTTCATCAGATTTAAGCTAGTTTTCAGTGGATGATGGCCTAGATCAGTTATTGTTGTACTCTTAGGTTACTTCCAGTGACTAAGAAGTATTCAGCAGAGCCTGGAGTGGTGGCATACTCCTACATTCTAGCTCTTGCAGTTTAAGCAGAGAAGATCATGAATTTGAGGTGAGCCTGGGAAATATAGCTAGTTCTTACCATCCTGGACTATATCTAGCCTATATAACAAGACTTGTCTCAAACACACACATAAATACACACACACACACACACACACACACACACACACACACACACACACGGTAAGGGGAGAGGGTATTGAGCCATTTCTCCTTTTTCTCTTGCAGAGAGTCTGAGTTAAGATCCCAGCACCCACATAATAGCTCACCATCTGTTAATGGGATCTGATGCCTTCTTATGGCCTCCAAGGACACTACATACATGCAGGCAAAAGGCACATACACATAAAAATAAATATTAAAACAAATTTAAAAATTATTAGACAAGTCTTGTTTACTTAATTATTCTTTTATATTCATTTTACATACCAACCACAGACCCCCCCTCTAATATCCCCACCTGCTCCCCCGCAACCCTCATCCCCTCCTCCAACAGGGTAAGTTCTCCCATGGGGGGACAGCTAAGTCTGGTACATTAAGGTGAGGCAGGACTAAGCCCTTCCCTGCTTCATTGCAAGATTTCCAACCATAGGATAGATCCTGATCATACTGCCAGGGGCCCCTCAAACAGATCCAACTACACAACTGTCTCCCATATGCAGAGGGTCTAGTCTGGTCCTATTCTGATGTACCTACAAGTGAAAATCTCAGGGTTACCAAAGAGTGAAACTCAAAGTAATTTTATGAAAATTCATCTCCGGTTTCCCCAGTTAGATGCAACAGGAACATTACTTAACCAATTAAATGATAATTTACTCTCACAGTGGAAAAATTACATATTTTGAGGAAGTTTTTATATGTCTAAATTCATGCAATTCTTCCTTTTGGGATCAGACCTTTCCAGAGATGGCAGTGTCCCCAGAGAATACCATCACCAATAATCACCAAAGCCTCTGGAAGATGTTGCCTGGAGAGATACAAACACACACTGGAAGGGAGTAGGGAGTTTAAGCACAATGTGTTTGTACCTTAAATTGAAGATGATGTGATCCATTTAGAGTCACTTAACCCTATTGCTCTTCAGTTTGAACCTAAAATATAACATGGGCTAGTCAGGAAACGGACACACAAGGGATGAATTCATTATTTTCCTAGGATGGCTTTGTTCCTAGTGGAGTATAGCAACTTTTTCTATGAAGCAGTCCCTAGGCTTAAATTAGATCTGTATTTCTTATAATATACACAGTAAAAGAGAAAGATCAGAATTTCTAAGAGTAAGAGTGAAGCAGAATTGTTTCCATCCATGGGGTTTCTTTGCCTCTAGTTTGGGCTGAAACTATCAGGTCCTGGACAAGAGGTGTCAGCCTCCTGACCTATCATGTTAACATTAGTCACCACTTTCTACCTTAAGGAAATCTGCATAGAACCACTTACCTCCAAAACTAATTTTTGCAGATGAGCAGAGCCACATACAATTGCAGATAACAGATAGTCAAAACTCCCCATCCTCTGCCTCAGCATTCACTATAAATCTCCCATTAAAATGTCCTTAGTTTTATCTGCTTGTCAAATTGATGGTGGTTCTAATAATCAATTTTCAACATACTGTTAGTATACACTAAGTTTAAAACTATAAATACCTTTAAATCAATAAGTATAACATAATTATTGTAGTAGAAGGGTGAACAAAATGTTTTAAAAATACCAATTATGGGACTGTTGGTTTTTATTAGAAAGTCCGAGTAGGACTGAAAATATTTCATCTTTGTTCTATCTCTGAATAGATTCTGAGAGTAAACTGCCTAGGCAATCTAGAACAAGAAGAAACATCTCATTGGATGAGAGTTTGGAAAAATGACTGGAGTTCCTAGGATATGCAGTTGTCTTAGAGATGTTGCCTGATGTGATTTAAGAACACAGATGGGGCACTGTAATTTAAAAAGAGGATATTCTTCTTCTAAACTCTTCCACAGCTCCCCTTTTTCCTTAAGAAAGGAGGTCAAACTTTTCAGCCCAATCTGGAAGGTTTCTGAGATTCTATTCCTTGCTTCTCTGTCTACACTCACCTCATACTTCATTTCCTTTCCTGACATTTAGACATGCTTTGCTTCTCAAAAGTACTTTGTGTTCTTGCTACATCTTCTTTACAATATTGCTGCTCTACTACAAAAACTACTCCTGAGTCCACCTATTAATATTTTCTTTTCCTTAGATTTAAACATAAATATTATCTTCTAGAATGAATATTTATGTCTTCAGACCAGGCTAGTATTGATCAAACTCTTCTTTTTGTATCATGCATTTTTTTCCAATAAAAACAACCTTTTCAGAGTTCTGTGCTCACTAACCTAAAATCAACAGCCTTAATTCCATTTTCCATTATACCATTATTCCTGAATTTTCTTTCTTTTCTAGCATCCAATGAGTTTCAAATAATACTGACTGAAATAGAAGGCAGGGAAAAATTGTAAAGAATCTTGATATTATCTAACAAGTGACTACAACCTATATATATATCTATATATGTGTATACATATATACATACACATGTATACATATATGTGTGTGCAATGTATATATATATATATACATATATATATATGAAAAGCAATATCAAAGCTAAACTATAGTGAGCTATTGGTTACTGAACTTTAGCTTTAGATGTATAGTTTAGCTATTAAATGTTGCTCTATGAGAAAAGGGCTAATGCTTTGAACTCTTTGTGTATCATATCTAAGAAACCATATTAATCACATTCTCATGGACAAGAATACTTCCTTGTTATTTCTTACTGTTTCTAGTGTAGAAAATGACTGCTTTGGCTTCCCTATCTTATCCCCATCCAAATGATGAGAAACACACTCAGTCCAATGAAGCAAGTATGATGGAAAAGGAAAAAAACTCTTTTTTCAATCACTTGCGAAATCTCCTCTGTGCTTTGATTTGTTTTTAGAGAACACTTTAGCTCAACAAACACTTGCAAACTACCCAGTTGCAAGGTAAAATGAAAAGCCCACAGGCATTAATTATATATAGAGATATTAAAAAAGAAGCTACTGCTTAATTATTGTTTGCAAATCTCGGTATTTAAATTGACTTATTTGCAAATGCCTGTTTAGAAATTGACTTTGTAATTATACAGTCAGTGCAGGGATGTCTCAGGCCCTGGAGGAGTCTCTAACGAGGAATGATAATGTAACAGCCAGAGTGAGACATCCTGAGCTGCATTTTAATAACTAGAGGCAGTTGGCAGGGGCCTGAGATGCTTAATGGAAAAGCCCCATCTTGTGAAGGAATCAGGGTCTTTTGTCATGGGAAGGAATTATCAGAGGGTGTATGTGGGGGAAGGTAACATGGAATTCTAAGAATGTGATTGGTAGGATTATGGGTAATTATAGCGAGGAATACAGTGTGCTGCTATGCTGTTTGCTGTTTCTATGGACAAGTCTCACTGTAGTTGGCTATGGATAAAGGCCTCAGGAGGTCCCATTCTGTATGACATGTATTTCTTGATTGTTGTGATTTACGTGTTATTTATCCCCCATAGGCTCAAGTTGGCAGCACTATTTAAAAAACTTTAGATCTTTAGAAAGTGGAGTCTTGCTGAAGGAAGTGCGTCAGTGGGGACAGAACTAGAAGTTTCATAAGCCTGGCTCACTTCTTGTTCACTCTCAGCTTTCAGAGGGCAAATACAATATGACTAGCCACCATGATCAATATATCTTCTTGAACTGCCGGATATAACAAACTTTTCGTTTCTTACATTGCTTCAGTCAAATATTTTGTCACATAAAAAGCAACCAATAATATTATATTTGTTAAAAAATAATCAAATATACCATTGAATTATTTTTAAGGATTGAATCAATTCACACATTGAAGTTTTAATGCCCATCACTTCAGTTTGAGATGTTGTTTGGAAATAAGGTCATTGTTAATTTTATTGGTTAAGATGTGTTCATGCTGAGCCTGACTTGATCTTTAATTCAGTATAACTGATTTCCTTATAAATAAAAGAAATGTGGACATAGGTAAACACACATAGAGAGACTGTTATGTGAGGATGAAAGCTGAGATCAGAGTAATCCTTTCACAAGCCACAAAATGCAAAAGAAAGCTATTAACTGTAAGTTAAGTGAAACATTGAGAACAGTCTTCTCTACATCTCTCAGAAGAAACAAACCATCAAACACAGAACACATTAATCTCAGACTTTCATTCTCTTGGACTTTTATAAATGCATGTCTATTTACATTACCCCATCTGCAGTATTTTGTACACTTAGGAGAACTATAAACTTTGGTAGCATTTTCTACCTGTACAATGATATGGAGACAAGCCAAACTGGATGAGTAATGGCTTACTCTAGCATAGTAGGTTAATTAAACTAGACTTTAAAATGGTCTAGAATGATCAGTGGTTCTTAAACAAGAATATATTTTTTAATCACTTGGAGAGTTTTGAAAAAGCCAGTGCCTATTATTGTCCTCAGAGATTTCACTTCAATTAATTTGAGATGCCTCCTGTGACTCTGCTTTCCAAAGAAGCCCAGAGGAGTACAATTTGTAGCCATAGTTAGGAACCTGTCTTCTAGTTCCCTCATTTAGCAAGAAAGATAATTAAGGGTCAGGGAGGTGAAGGAATAACTGCCTGAGGCCACATAGCTAATATTACAAGCAGAAGAAATGAAAGGCAGTTCAGATACCCTCTCATGAACTGTTCTACACATTCTATTTAGGTCTTGGCTCAGTGTAGAATGCAAATACCAATGCATCTTTCCTTGAATCTCTTTTTCTTCTAGTGTTGACTTTGTTCACTGGGATTAAAGGAATGTTGCTAACTTCCACATGTGCATGGAGAGTTTAGAAAATTATTCCATATAGTCTTCTGTCTGACTAATTCAAACTTCATGAGATTAAGTAAAGCAAACATGTTTCTGCCTTTTAAAGATTGATAAGTACAAAGAAATGAAAAACTGATCCAAATCCACACTGTGAGGTAAGGCAAAAACAGGGCTCCAAACTTTGCTTTTTGGAAGCTACTCAGCTCTTCTTTTTAACACTTGTCTTGTGAGAGTTAAGTTAAGCTCTCTTGGTCTGATTTTTTTGTTCAAAGTCTTTCTAAATGTTCTTCATCACTTCCATGGTGTTGGACAAATGAGAACAGATATACTTGGTAGTACCAATGAGCACATAGTCTATTTGGTATCAAAAGATCAAAGTATTGAAGTAATTGAATCTTTGATGAACTATAGATAATCAAAATCTGAATGACATTGACCATCTTGATGCAAGAAGAGTTGATTCTCAAGGAAGAGTGAGGTTTTTTTTTTGTTTGTTTGTTTTTTGTTTTTTCGAGACAGGGTTTCTCTGTGTAGCTTTGCGCCTTCCCTGGAGCTCACTTGGTAGCCCAGGCTGGCCTCGGGATCCGCCTGGCTCTGCCTCCCGAGTGCTGGGATTAAAGGCGTGCGCCACCAACGCCCGGCGGAAGAGTGAGTTTTTAAGTTTGTATCCAAAGATCTAGGTCTCATATCTTGCTCTGAGGTAGCCTCTCTGACTCTCACAGACTCATCACCATTATCATAGCATACTGACATCTGATTATAGCTACTAATAAACTAATAAATTTATGAAGCTTATTCCTACCTTTAAGCCTCAATTCCATTTGTGCATAGTTTTCACAACAAGCTTTTCTGCCATCAAGATTTAGTTCCAAGACTCACTATTAGTTTCCCTTCTACTATTAAGTAATCAGAGAACTATTTAGAAGTTAAGTCCTTTAAGCTTTAATTACTCAAACTGTAGAATAAAATATTGATATAATCTTCTTTGATGAATGAAGTAGAGACCATATAGATAAAATTTCTCATATAACTTGAGCCCCCATCAACTATGAGTAACTAAAACCAATGGATTCTGGACATCAACTTTTATGTTTATTTGGTTAATTACCTTAATTGCTCTTGTTCCCAAACTATCTTTAACTTGACCATTTTTGCTTTCTGTAGTGAACTATTCTACTTTTGTATACCTTTTCTTCTTTTATAAACCTGTTTTACATATCTATTTTTATAAACCCTTCTGGTGACTTAAACTTTGCCCACCATTGGGTGTTTTTCTCTTCTACTGTTATTATTCTAGCATACCAATTAGAACTTGATTTCTTATTATACTATGACACTTCCTGTCCACTTATACAAGAGCTTCTTAGCCTTTGTCTTTGGTGATGATTAGGGGTGGCTGTTAAAACAGGATCTCACTATATAGATTAAGCCAGATTCAAACATGCATTTCTCTTGCCTCAGTCCTTTCAAGATTTCAGGCCATTCCCAGCTAGCACACCCTGATCTTGATGTTAACTAGATCCAGGTTTAGTTATTTCCGAAGGGGTAGAACACAGATGAAACAATACTAAATAAAATATCTGAAGCTCTTTAGAAGGAAGAATTACATTCAAAGGCAAAAAACAAGTTAAAGATGTCATCATAACTCATAATGACCCATAATGTCACTCTGGTACTCTTTGTTAAACATGAGACAGATGCCTGTTGACCCCTTTTAATAATTACCACTCTCCTGCTAAAAAGCCTCTGTTCTTACCTTCTTTTTTACTTTATGAACCAACAGGCTAATAGGATTCAAGGTGTGTGTAGTGGTTTGAAAGGAAATGCCCCCACAAAAAGAGTGGCACTATTAGGAGCTATGGCCTTGTTAGAGGAAATGTGTTACCATGGAGGAAGGCTTTGCAGTGTCTTTTGCTCATGCTTTTCTCACTGTGAGACAGTTTACTTCATGTTGCCTACAGTGTATAGCACTCTCAGCTCCAACAACCACATCTTCCTGCACACTGCCATGCTCCCCATCATAATGACAATGGATTGAACCTCTGAAACTGTAAGCAAACCACCCCAACTAAATGTTTTCTTTATAAGAGTTGCCATGGCCATGGTGTCTTTTCACAGCAAACTAAGACAGAAGTTGGTACCAGGGACTGGGCTAATGTTGTGATAGGCCTGACCATGTGTTTGTTTTGAGAAATTTGGACTTTGGTACTTTGGATTATGAAAGTAGTGGAATGCCTTAAGTACTGCTTAATGAGCCATACTAGTAAGAGAATGTAAGACAGAGGTGCTAGGAGTTATTTGAAATATGGGGGAGGGGGCTCTCTCAAGAGGTATCAGAGAAGAAGAATTTAAGTATGTTGCCTAAAGATCTTTCTTGTGATATTTTGGTGAAGAAATTAGCTGCATTTTGCCCTGTCTGAAGCGTCTTTCTGGGGCTAAAGTAAAGAGTTTTGGATTAATTCCTTTGGTAGGAGAAATCTAAAAATAGCCTAGGGTAGACTCTGTCATGTGTTTATTAGTGGTAATTTAATAATGTCATAATGAAAAAGAGTAAGATGAACACAATAAATTACTAAAAAATAATTTTTGAGGAGAAAAGGAGCAATAGGAAGTAGAATAAAGTTTTTTTTTCAAGGAGATAACTAGATTAAGAAATGAAATAAAGGGAATGGTTGTGGCAGGGTCCTGTGCTGTTTTTCCCTTTGGGGGATGGCATGGAGTAGGTGCAGAGTCAACAACACAAGCTCAGGTTATTCAGGAAGAGGAAAGCCTTATATACCCTCTACCCAGCCCCAGGGGGAGGTCTGAAGAATATGTATGCATCTGCTGGTATGACATGGCTGCCTCTCATTGGTCCAAGTTATCTCCAGATCATGTTTCAGCTGCTGTTGCTAAGGCCCTTAGGCAGACCCAGGTTGGCTCTTAGAAAGTATATTATTACTGGTTTGGGCTGGCTGGTCCTCACACCTGTTAGGTATGAGTCATCCCACAAATGGTGACCTAAGGACAAGATGCCACCCAGCTAAATTTCCAACTAGTGAAAAAGAATGAAAGAAAAGCTTAGAGCTGGGTGTGGTGGGGGTACATATTTAATTGCAGCACTGGGAAGGCAGAAGCTGGTGGATCTCTGAGTTTAAGGCCACCCTGTTCTACAGAGCAAATTGAAGGACAGTCAAACTTAGGCAGTGGAGAAAAAAAGCTGGTAAAGATGTAATTAAACAAAGAGGGCATGTTCCAGCCCCAGCAAGCACGAGAAATATTGGCAGCTTCAGCTACGTGGTTCTGGCTTTGATGTTAAGAATATGGAATTATGGAATAAAGCCACTGAGGCCAGCCATGTGTCAGAGGTGCCCCTGCATGAAAGCCTAGTAGACAGGCCACTGTATGAATCTTTGAAGATGAAGCCTGTATTACCTTAGAGAACCCAAAATGTTAGAGGTGTTGGAGTTGTTGGATACCTGCTGAGAAGAGCTGCTAACAGGAAGTAAAACTAGCCCAAGAGAAGGAAGTGTGTTGCAGTCAACAAAGCTGAACAGAGTTGGAGATCTGAAGAGCATTTTGACATCAGACATGGAGATGCAGAATTTGGAATTTGCCCAGCTGGTTTTCAGTCTTGCTTTTGTTCATTATTTCCTCACTATGCTCCATTCCCTGTGTTTTGGAATGGCAATCTATATCCTGTGCCATTATATGTGGGGAATATATAATCTATTTTTTTATTTTGATTTTTACAGGAGGATTACAGCTAAGAGATTTCCATGTATCTCATAAAAGACTTTGGATTTTGAAACAAATTTGAGATTGTTAGACTATGGGGACTTTTGAAGTTGGAATGAATGTATTTTTTTTTTTTTTTGCTTTATGATATGGCCATAAGCCTTTGGGGGCCAGTGTGGTTGATATATTGTAAACCCCAATAAACTTATCTGGGGGCCAGAGAACAGAACAGCCATAATATTAAACATAGAGGCCAGGCAGTGGTAGCACATGCCTTTAATCCTAGCATTCCAGAGGCAGAGATCCATCTGGATCTTTGTGAGTTCAAACCCACACTGGGAACAGCCAGGCATGATGACACATGCCTTTAATCCCAGGAAGTGATGGCAGGGAGCAAAAAGGTATATAAGGCATGAGGACCAGGAACTAGAGAGGGTTAAGCTTTTAGACTTTTGAGCAGAAGTTCAGCTGAGATTCATTTTGGATGAAGACTCAGAGGCTTCCAGTTTGAGGAAACAGGATCATCTGAGGAATTGGCAAGGTGAGGTAGCTGTGGCTTGTTCTGTCTCTCTGATCTCCTAGTATTCACTCCAATACCTGGCCCTGGGTTTGTTTTTTATTAATAAGACCTTTTAAGATTCATGCTAAAGGCCAGGGAGTAGAATGTGATGGTTTGAAAGAAAATGGACCCCAAAGGGAGTGGTACTATTAAGAGGTATAGCCTTGTTGGGGAAAGTATGTCACTGTGGGATTGGGCTTAGAGTGGTTTCTTTGCTCAAGCTCTCTCAGTGTGACAGTTACTTAACTTGCTGTTGCCTGCAAGATGTAGAACTCTCAGTTAAAGTTCCACATTTGCCTGCACTCTGCCATGCTCACTGTCATGATGATGATAGACTGAATGTCTGAAACTGTAAGAAGCCACCCCAATTAAATATTTTCATTATAAGAGTTGCTGTGTCCATGGTATCTCTTCACAGTAATGAAAGCCCTAGGACAATGTGTCCCTGGGGAGTGCAATGCTAGAAGATAATATTTGTTCTAAGAAACATCATTAGTTAATATATTTTGTTGTGTGACTTGATTCTGTGAAAAATTTCTTACATATTAAGTATAGCTCAATGCACATGAACGTCTTAGACAGGACACACACCTCTTTAAGCCTAATAAACAGGTGATAACACTGAAGATTCACAGGTATAATAATTTTAGAAACTGCAATCAGGGCATAAATCTTCTGTGTCAAACATATTCTCAATCTTCTTATTACTTGATAACAAAATATTTTTATTTCTATTTTACAGATAAGAAAGTGGAAGCTTCACAAGGGTTAGGGTAGGGTGGGGAAGAGCAGGGGAGAGATGAGAGGGGGATCTATGGTTGGTATATAAAATGAATAAATTGTTTTAAAATAAAAAATAATAATAATAAACAGAAAGTGGAAGTTTGAGAAATAAGTGCTTCATTAAAAATTAGCTCATTGAAAATAATTCACTCAAAAAACAATGAAAGAGAACTTTGATTAAGTCCAATGTAATTATCATCATTTCTACTCATAATCACACACTATATGCTGTCTTCTTTCCTCTCTTTATTGGTTTTCTGTTCTTGTTTTAGTTTGCTTGTTGATTGGTTTGTTTTTTAGTTTTGAGGCAAAGTCTCACTGTGTAGTCCAGGCTGTCCTGGAACCTTTACTCCTTGTACCTCAGCCACCCAAAGGCCTGCACTAAACACATCCACCAGCTTAAGTGGAAACCACAGACAAAGATGTTCCACTTTCTTTCAGTTGCTTGCCTACCCTTGTCCACGTTGCATTCAGAAGAGAGAAAGTCACAGTGACTGAGCACTGTGGTCTACCTGTGTACCTGCAATCTTTCCTATCCTGTTCTTTGTGAAAGTAGAAGGCTGAGCTCATCTAGCAAACTCCTTCAAGCTTCAGTGTTTTATTATTTAGATGCAAATGCTTCTAGTCAAAGCAAGCAGCTACTTTCTTGCTGAAGGGAAGGAATTAGCACTACACAATTAATACTCTATTTCATTAACAATTAGATATGTTAAATGCCATTCAATTTGTGTGCCCCATCAAGTCCTGGGAAGGTATCCAGGATTCTTTTAACTTTCCAATAATCCTCCTGGGTTAATTGTCCAGACAGGCAGGCAGGCAACAGATTTTCATTCTCAACCTGTAATATTATCCATTCCTTGGTTCATTGGTTGAGCTACATGGCCTGTTGCTTTTGACTACTCTGAATTAACTTTTGGACACTTCCTCAGGGTCTCCTCTTATACACAGAAAACCAACCTTAATACAGCCCAGATATTGCCTAGTTATCTACTATATTCTAATGTATGTGTGTGTGTGTGTGTGTGTGTGTGTGTGTGTGTGTGTGTGTGTGTATGATAGATATAGATATAGATAGCTAGACAGATATATATTATATATCTATTATATATTCAGCCCTATCCACAGTTGTAGGTAATGGAAAAGTCAGCTTCCAACAGAAGACTTCACTGGCTACTACAGTCTGAAGTCAAGGAATCACAAAATGTCACACTTAGAATAAGATTATTAGCACAATCATAATGCTACCTACCAGAAGGGGCCATGAGAACATTTATGTATCTCATGCCAAACACTCAAGTCAATGTTTTATATATATTTTTGCCCTCAATTTTCACAACAACCTAATGAAATGGACACTAGTCATCCACAGTTTAGTTTTGATGATTAAAAAAATATTACCTAACGCCAATTTCTCAATGTTCTTTAGGAATCTGGTAGAAGTTTGGCAGCTAATTCTTTTGTGGTTTCGCAAAGAAGGTTTTACTCAAGACTGATATGATCTGATGACTAGATCTGGAGTTCAGGATTGACTGAACTTCAGGGGTCTTTGTTCACGAAGTTACTGCTGGCTTCTCTTAGAGTGAATATATAAGATTGGAAGAGAAAGAAGCTATAATGTCTTTTATTCCTTGCAATTGGGAGTGACACACCAATGTCTGTGTAGTACTCTTTTGGTCATGCCTACCAACCCTGATACATTATGTAAGAAAATGTGACAAAGGCATATATACTAAAGGGTACTTGTCATACAAATACATCCTATGCAACTAGTAAGGCAGTTATAAAGTGGGTGTATAAAGCCAAGTATTGCTTGACCTTATAATCCAGACTTTTCAACCTGCTTTTTGGAAGAACTTGTCATATATCCCACCTTCAAAGCCTGTCCCTACAAATCAAGGTTTGAGTAGAGGAGCAGTATCAATAGCAGTGGTATTTTTAATTCAGTTAGCCATATAAAGTTTGGATTCTACTTATACATTCAATTTAAACTATAGAATGTATAAGTAGAATGTTATTGTCTTAGTGTTTCCATTTCTGTGATAAAGCATCTTTACCAAAACAACTTGGTTAAAAAAAGGTTTATTCTAGCTTACAGTTCCACATTACAGTCTATTAGTGAAGGAATTCAGGGCAGGAAATCAAACAGGACAGGAACCTGGAGGCAAGAACTGATGCAGACGCTATAGAGCATTGCTGCTTACTGACTTACCCTGTCCTCAAGGTTTGCTCATCTTACTTTTTATGGCACCCAGGACTACCTGCATAAGACAGCACCATCCAAAGTTGAAAGGGCTTTCTTGCATAAATAGGTAATTAAGAGAATGTACTCGTCTTGCTTACAGGCAAATCTTACAGAGGCATTTTCTCAACTGAGGATTATTCTTCCCAAATGACTCTAGCTTGTGTCAAATTATCATACCCAATCCAGGACAGATGTGAAGTAGAGGAATAGAAGGACAAACAGGAACATGTTGAACCAGGTACTCAGGAGATGAAATGGTACTTGTGTTGGGATCTCAGTATCTTCAAGCATCCAGATTTTAAGGTACATACAAGTGTTTTGCAGTGTCCTTTGTTACAGGAAGTTTAGGAAGTTCACAGGTATCTGACCACAACTGAAAGAACTACAGGTCTCCCATGTCCTGTGTCACAAAGTAGGACATAAGCAACAGTGTAGCTGACCTGTATTTATTTCAGTTTACCACACAAATTGTCCAAGTCTGGAAGGACCACATGCCTTTACTTGAAGACTTATATAAAATGTTTCTTGTATCCCACAGTAACCCTGGATTGTACAGGGTAGAGTATCCTTGAGAAATCAGGACCAGATTAATTACATTGACACAAAGCAAACCTATTCTGTCATCTCTTCTGCTACGTTACCTGATATTCAGGATTGTACATATATTTCTTCTTCTGTTGGCAATTTCTTATTCCATATAAGATTTGCTTTGTGGACATGAGTGTATTTACAGACCTTATGCCCAGAAGAGCCTAAGATTGGTTTAATATTCTGTTATTGCCACTTTGTCACTCCTAATAATTTTTATGTAAAAGACTCTTTGTTGTAATTTTGCATTGGTTCCTACAAATTAAATGGCTGATATTGCCCCAAACTAGTTTCCATCTTTAAGGCAGATTTTCTTTCAAAGTTAAACTAAAATAATGCTTTGTCAGAGAATATTTTTCAAAAGAACAATTCTACCTTCCTAAATACACCCCCCCCCACACACACACACCAGATAAAGCAGTCTTTCTTCCAAGCTATTTCTAAGTGGTTCCTAACAACTGTTTTGCATTTATCACAGGAAGCAGTCATTGTTTATTTTGGCAACTTACCTATACATTCTTGAAAGAAGTCATTGGTTATGCCTGTGCCTTGTAGAATGTTTAGGCCATTCAATTCCCTCAGTGGCACCAGGTTAGTTGAATGCCTTACATAATCTCTTTAAAGTCCCTTTTCAGCCTCTGAGTCAATATCTTCACTGGTCTCTTCCTCATCAGTTCAATGAAGAGCCAGATTTAGATATGAAAACCAGTATATGCAGTTGCTGTGGCTGCAAAAGACTCTTTCTTACAGAGAAATACGTTTTATTCTCCATTTGTTTTTCTACACATTTCATGTGCTTTCTTAATCTCACTCATTAAACAGAGAAAAAAATTAATCTTTTCTTCACTCCCATAATAGTCCTTAAGATTTGTGAAGATAGAATCCATACACTACTTACTATTTTGTTTGTGTTTGCTTATGTAAATATATCTGAGGCCTGGATGCATACCTCATATATGAATATGTGATTAACGGAGTTGGGGAGACTTTTAGCTGACAGAAGATCCAGTTGTCATGGTCTAGGGTAAATGGAATAACTGCTACAAATGCTGCTCATCTTCTTGCTGGCTGTACTTGTTATACTTTCATGGCAATAGTAGAGACATACCACCTGAAAGTAATGAAAACCACCAATAAAGCACTTTCCTAGTCTCTATTGGATCATAGATGCTGACTTCCCATTGGCAAGTAAGATCACACTACTATTTTTAAGGGGTGCAAATGAAGAATTTCTGGGACAGATAGTTTCTCAGAACTTGAGATACATGTTGATAACATCCACACAGCTGGTCACTTGAAGTATGATCTGAGGAACAAATAAGTATGACAACTGGTGTAATCAATCTTCTACTTTGTACATCACTTCCAATCTATCCTTTAAAACAAATCAGTGAATCATGTGTTTTCTCTCTGTCTTTTTTTTTTCTTAAAGTAAAAAGATATCAAGCATAGCCATGAGAAATAGAAGACATTCTACAAAGAACACAGTGGGGTTTTGTTTATTTTTGAAATTCTCATACAGCTATGTTTCAAACTGATAGCAAAGGTCTTTTGGTCAGCTGTCCCTGGAGTATCCCCAAGAGAAGCCCATGTACTTTCCAATTAAGCTAAGGTGAACTTAGCCCTGACCTGCAACTGGAGTGTCAGCACAATGCCAGAACAACCAGTTATAAAATGTAAACAGCGAAGAGAAAAGTTTGGGGTTTGTTTGTGTTTTGTCTCCAGTTTTCCTAGCAATTTTTGATCTTTTCTTTCTCTTAAATCAGGTCAAACCAACATGGGATAAGCAGAGCCATCACCAACTGTTGCTACCTTCCTTCTTTGTGAGTTCCTTCTGACTTTCTCATTGGAACTTGCCTCTCAGCACGATGTACTGCTTTGGCCAGCACACTCTGCCTTGGTGGTTTATTGAGAATACTATTATAGACTGCATACTATGTTAAGTTTAGAAAGTGTGGGGTTGAATAGGCCTAAATTAGTTATTTTAAGCAAATTACTATCAGAAATCGACTTTTAAACTAATAACAACTGTTCATAGAAATACATAAAGTACACCCAAGATGAATGTGAAGGACAGAGCTGTTTTCTGACATGTCAAGATGAGCTCAGAAATAAAAAAGTGCCTTTGATTTAGTACTTGAAGAAAGACTGAAGGTTTACTCATAACAAGCAGAGTAGTTATGAACTCACACATGGGAGTCAGATACTCTGCCCAACTTGGTAGAAGGTGTGTTTGTGGTAGTTGAATGAGAATGTCCCCCATGGGGTCTTATGTTTGAATACTTGGTCCCCAGTTGGAGGAACTGTTTAGGAAATTTTGAGAGGTGTGGTCTTTTAGGAGGAAGTGTATCACTGGTGGCAGACTTTCAGGTTTCAGAAGACTTTTGCCACCCCCAGTGTGTCTTCTCTGCCCCCTGCTGGTGAATCAACCTGGGAGCTCCAAACTGATCCTGCTGCCATGATAATGACCTGCTGCCATGGACTCTAACCTCCTTAAACTGGAATCCCAATTATCCACTTTCTTTATAAGGTGCCTTGTCCATGATGCTTTAGTTGGAGTGATTAAAAAAAAAGTTGTCAATACAGTGAAGATCCTATTTTATGAATTTTATTTTTTATGAAAAAAAACAATCTTTTAGAATGAAATATAATGAATTTATGTGTAGGAGTTTGTCTAAGTGTACCCACATATAGCACTGAGTGCTGTGATTCTCAGAAAGAAATCTCAGAAAGAAATTCTCAGAGTGCAGCTGTGACCACCACCATTATATTCACTTACGAAAGAAAAGTGTCAAGAGTGGTTTCAGCAGAATAATCCAGGCAGAAAGGATAGTAAGTTTAGAAACATAAAAAACCATTACGCATTAATTGGTTTTAAGAGGCAAATGAGGGCATTGAATGTTAAGTTTCAAGCTGGTTAGAGGAACATCTAAAAGATTATTTCAAAGATGAATTTGAAGAGATAGAGAGATCCCCAAGGATAAAGCACTTTCAATTCCACTTCAAAGAGTCATTTACTCAGGCGTATTGGGGACTTAATGATACAAAATGGTCAACTTGATGTCCTAAAAAGGCCCCCTGAACAGAAGATGGATAAACCCAAGGATTGCATATGGCTTACCATAACTTGCAGGGCCCTAACAACGGCTTCCTCACTGGCGGGGCTTTCCAGGCACTCAGTGTTTGCAGATAAATAATTAAAAGCCTAAATAAAGAAACTTGTTCAGCTATTTATGTAAAAAAAAAAAAAAACTAGCAAATTGGCCTATGTGAGTAGTAGGAGGCATATGTTTGGAAAATATAAGCAGGCACAACAGTCAGAGTTTGGTCACCAACTGGTTGTTGGTGGCATTAGTGGTAGTTCACTTTGCAGCACAGATCTCCATGAAAACTCTCAAAGAACCAAGATTTACATGAATCACATTTGCTTTGCTTTTCTAGTGGGAAGTTTTTGATGTATTTGTGTATAATGTTGCTTAGGTAACCACATAAGATCACAGGTTTGCAAGCACTTTGTAAATTTTAAAGCACTGCAATGGTGAAAGAAATCCATTCACAGTGAGTTTACTGCCTTCTAACATGCTGCTAGGAAACAGCATTAAGAAATGTCTCATCACTCATAGAGTTTGCATTCCAGTATGACAAGAGGCCCTCTGGTTCTCAGTCAGGAATTGCATAGATTGCTGAGAGTGGTGGCGCAAGCCTTTAATGCCAGCACTCGGGAGGCAGACACAGGCAGGTCTCTGAGATGGAGGCCAGTCTGGTCTACAGAGTGATTTCCAGGACAGCCAGGACTACACAGGGAAGACATGTCTCCAAAAACAAAAATTAAAATCAAACAAACAAAATTCATGAATTGAGAATTGAATTTATCTTGTGAGGTGTTGTAAGTCCGGAATAACTTTTTATTATAGAGGAATCTTTGAGAGAAGCATATCCCTCCCAGTGTGAAGATGACAAATTTAAAATTTCAAATAGTTGCATTTTGGGGCTGAGTGAGTGATATACTATATAAAATCTAAGATTTTTAAATGGAATGTGGGACAGTCATGATGGATAATTTGGAGGCCCAGTAGAAAAATCCATTGTGACTATTACAAACAATGCTGATATGAACATAGCTGAGCATGTGCCCTTGTGGTATGATTGAGCATTCCTTGGGTATATGCCCAAGAGTGGTATAGCTGGGTCTTGGGGGAGATTGATTCCCAATTTTCTGAGAAAGCACCATATTGATTTCCAAAGTGGTTGTACAAGCTTGCATTCCCACCAGCAGTGGAGGAGAGTTCCCCTAGCTCCACATCCTCTCCAGCATGTGATAGGATGGCCAAACACCCTAATTGTCGTGCTAGAAATCTCATCCAATGACTGAGGGAACCGGATGCAGAGATCCACTTCCAGGCCCCAGGTGGAGCTCCAGGAGTCCAATTGGTGAGAAAGAGGAGAGTTTGTATGAGCGATAATTGTTGAGACCAAGATTGGAAAAAGCACAGGGACAAATAGCCAAACGAATGGAGACACATGAACTATGAACCAATATCTGAGGAGCCCCCAACTGGATCAGGCCCTCTGGATAAGTAAGACAGCTGATTAGCTTGAACTGTTTGGGAGGCATCCAGGCAGTGGGACCGGGACCTGTCCTCAGTGCATGAGTTGGCTGTTTGGAACCTGGGACTTATTCAGGAACACTTGGCTCAGCCTGGGAGGAGGGGACTGGACCTGCCTGGACTGAATCTACCAGGTTGAACTCAATCCTCAGGGGAGTCTTTGCCCTGGAGGAGATGGGAATGGGGGATGGGCTAGGGGAAAGGGGGGCGGGGCAGGAGGGGGGAGAACAAGGGAATCCGTGGCTGATATGTAAAATTAAATTATATTGTAAAATAAAAAATACAAAAAAAACAAAAACAAAAAAACAAAGAAAAATCCAGTGTGATTTGGTAAAATATTATAAATAATACAAATGTATTTTACAATATAAACATTTACAGGGGTTTCTAATATAAATTATTAATCCAATGCTTACCTAGTCTCAGCTTAGTGGAACTGGGAGGATAGGATGGAAAGATTAAGACTGTAAGATAAGTGACTGATGAGGAGTTTCGTAAAGCCCTTCGCCACTGAAGAATCTCAACCCCTTACACTTCCTTGCAGACACTATTAAAAACGTCTCAACAACCCCATGAAGTTAAACACTCTTGTTAAAGTGATCACATATTTCCAGTTAAATAATAGCCGTGGGAGAGGGCAATTAGCAGATGCGGTCAGGAGAGAAAAAGATATGTTTTCAGATGAGATTGGAAATGAGATGGAGAGTCAATGAGGCAGAAATATACAAGACTTTTTTTTTCCCCTGAAGTTTCTTGAATTCTGCTACTAATGATACCTCAAGTTTCTGAGGGCTCTAATTCAAAAAGGCACTGTGATCAAGGTGGTTCAAGGAGAATGAAAAATTGTTTAAGACTAATATTTGCTGAGTTCTTTCTAGATAGAGCTGTTCTTGCTCTAATCTCGAAGCATCTTCCTACCTACCATCATCATATGGGGTGCCTAATACCAAAGGGAGGAGAGATGGACACATCTGATCTTCCAGGAAGTAGGTCATCCACCTGGGACCAGAAGATAAGACAATTTGATGTAAATTCTGTTTGTGAATTCTGCAAACATGTCCACAATAGAATTTCAGTCCTTTAGACATAACTGCAGACGTCTAAAATCCTACTTGTGGCCTTTCAAGGATCTACTGTACCTATTTTAAAAAGACAAAATAAAATAAAGATCTCTTTAAGATGGTGAGGGAAAAATAAAACTGTTTTGTATTCATATGAACTTGAGGTTAAACTCTGTCCTTAAATTTACTGTGTTATAGTCTCACTATGGTTTGACTGGGCACCTCTAAGCTATTGTGTTATAAGCTTTGCACCAGTTTAGTGGTCTCCAGAGGCAGGGACACTGTAAAAAGTACAAAAGGGTGGAAGTTAGTGAGGTCATTGGAGCACTTCCTTTGGAGGAACTTGTTGTAGTTATTGTGGGATCTGGTACCAGGATAGAGCAAATTGGAAGACCAAGGGTAATCACTGGATTGTTTCCTGGCTTCCTTTTCCTCATGAGATCACTCATTCTAGTACAGGCTTTCACAGTGTATTTTCTATGATGTGATGATGCACCTAGGCTGTCTCACCAGAGCAGGCAACAAACTGTTTGGATTTACACTTCCACAAACTGTGAGCTAGATCAACCTTATTTCTTAATGAAACACCCAACACTAGATATGTGTTATAGGAATAACAAACACCCTGAAATGCACTTGTACTTGTACATCTTTCCCATCAACATTTCTAGTAAACTAAAAACAGATAATTGTCCAATACATATTTATTTGATAATATATCTGACCTTGGACAGCAATCTCTCTCTCTCTCTCTCTCTCTCTCTCTCTCTCTCTCTCTCTCTCTTTCTCTCCCACTTTCTCTCTCCCTCTCTCATTCTCTCTTGAGTACTTTACTTAATAAAAGCCTATTAGTGATAGAGCCTGAATCATATAATAAAGGATCATGTGCAGTTCTAATTTAGGTCATAATCCACAAGAGATATCAAAAAACACATTCTCCTTCCTCTCAAACCATAAAGTTCAATACCTAAGTATACTATGTACCAGCTATGTCTTCAACCAGATTAATCACATTGGTACTTAGTTTTATTACTGATATAGAATAAAGGATGAAGGACTCTTCCATTTACCTCACACAGTTGTTCTGAAGAGTACAAGAACACGTGGGATTGGATGCATTTAGCAAATAGCAAATTCTTGTTTAAATGTTTATTATCATTATCCTTGGGATGATTTTATAGGTTGGGCCAAATTCTCATTGGAGATATATCCTTCTGTTTGGGGAACATGCACTGTGTCCATGGCAATCTTAGAGTCATTATGCTAACCCACTATGTTTTCATTAACTTAGTCTACCTCTAAGAGGCCAGATGCTTTCTAGTGAATCTAATTACATGAAGCAAAAGACCTGGAAGGAATTTATGTGGCCTCAAGGAGCATTATTGATGGGGGCTCCTTCTAAGGATGCAATTTTGGAAGTAATTTTCCATGAAATTGCTGAATGTGTGTATCCATATAAATTTAAGTTCATTTGGTACAGTTTTATTTAGCCCAGTGATCACATGGATGGCATATTTCAGTAGATATGCTATTTAGGAGAGATGGAAACACTTGTTACAGGTGTCTAGAAAATGAGTTTCAAACTAGATTGCTACATGTTTCCATGAGCACTGCCTTATCTTTCCTGTTCACTGATACAATGTTCTTTTCACTAAGTTAGAAAAGGATCTAGATTGCAAAGACATGTTTAGTTAGAACTGAAGCATGTTTTAATTCATTATGTTCTGTGACCTGCCAGACTAAAACAGTAAGTATCTTAACAGCTGAATCTGGGGTGCAACAGGACATAGCTTTCAATTCTGTATCTGCCCTACACAGGTTGTTAGAGTAAGTTTTAATTTTTAATCCTTAAAGGGAAGAGTAATATAAGTATTAATGGTTTTCCTCACTGTTAAAATTGATAAAGAGACAGACAGACAGACAGATAGATAGATAGATAGATAGATAGATAGATAGATAGATAGATAGATAGATATGAATAGGTAGATAGCTTGATTATGATATACATATTATATGGTTGATATATGTCTTTCCTGGATATTGATGCCAAATAAAGCCAAAATAAAATGAATGTATTTATACACATATTTTTTCATATGTGAACACTTTTGTACGTATTAACCAAAGTCCATAATGCAATGAATTAAAATGAATCTCCAAAGTTAAACAAGTAGGCTGTAATATAGGGAGTAGAGTAAGATTCAAGTAACCTCAGAGAAGAGTCAGTTTAGTCTCTTCTATTTCAAGAGGAAGAAACAAAGTCAAAGAGAATTTTGGATTTATATAACTAGCAGAAATCAACTCAATATCAATAAAACAATCTCATTAAAGTATGTAAAATGAATAAAAATTTCTTAATAAAAAGTAAATAAATAAATCCCCTATCCTCAAGTGTCACACAGTTCTTTTTTTCTAATTTTCATTACTTGTTTGCCTTCAGCTCATCCTTGATTCAAAAATGTAGGTGATCACACTTCTGTTTTATGGAGCTCATATTCACAGAAACATTGCATTTTCTCTCAAAAGAGTTGCGACACTAAGGTTGTTGGAGTGTTTTCTGTGCCTTCCACTTATAGAAAGTAAAAACACCATTCTTTTTAAAGAGCATTTGCCTCTGTATATGCGTGTATGTGTGTGTGTGTGTGTGTGTGTGTGTGTGTGTGTGTGTGTGTGTGTTGTTGTCTCTCTTGGTTATACTGCGGACAGACATTAGAAACACTTTACACATAGGAGAATACTAGTTGTGGAACAAGGATGACTGGACGGCTACTCACAACACCAGGGAGGCTACCTGGAAAACATGACCCCAAGAAAGACACGGGGATCGCCCAATGATGGGGAAATGGATGAGATCTACATGAACAGTCTGGACATGAGTGGGGGTAATGAGGGGCGAGGGGCGAGGGAAAGAGAACTTGGGGGAGCGGGAGATCCCAACTGGATCAAGAACAGAGAGGGAACACAAGGAATGTTCATAATAAATGAAGACCACATGAGAATAGGAAGAAGCAAAGTGCTGGAGAGGCCCACAGAAATCTACAAAGATGCCCCCACAATAGACTGCTGGCAATAGTCAAGAAATAGCCCGATCTGACCTACCCTGGTGATAGGATGACCAAACACCCTAATTGTTGTGCTAGAAACCCCATTCAGTGACTGAGGGAACTAGATGCAAATATCCACGGTCAGGCCCCAGGTGGAGCTCCGGGAGTCCAATTGGTGAGAAGGAGGAGGGTTTATGTGAGCAAGAGTTGTTGGGACCAGGGATGGATGGAATACAGGGACAAGTGGCCAAACGAATGGAAACACATGAACTGTGAACCAATGGCTGAGGGGCCCCCAACTGGATCAGGCCCTCTGAATGGGTGAGACAGTTGATTGGCTTGATCTGTTTAGGAGGCATCCAGGCAGTTGGACCGGGTCCTGTGCTCAGTGCATGAATTGGCTGTTTGAAACCTGGGGCTTAGTAGAGACCCTTGGCTCAGCCTGGGAGGAGGGGACTAGACCTGCCTGGGCTGAGTCCACCAGGTTGATCTCAATCCTCAGGGGAGTCTTTGCCCTGGAGGAGATGGAAATGGGGGGTGGGCCGGGGGGAGGGGGGCGGGGCGGGAGGAGGGAGAACGGGGGAATCTATGGCTGATATGTAAAGTTGAATTATATTGTAAAATAAAATAAAATAAATTCAAAAAAAAAAAAAAAGAAACACTTTACAAAATTCCAGGCTCCAATATCCACCATGGTATATCAGTGAAGATCATGATGATTGTAATGATCCAAAATACATGTGTATTTATTGAAAATTCTCTATTTTGGTCCTACCACTAATGAAATCCTCTAATCCTCAACTAGAGTCATCTTGGCCAAGCTATTGTTGCTCCCCACTGTGGTTCTCTCTTATTTCTCTTACTTATTACCAAAGCAGCAAAAGATTTATGGGTAATTCCCACCTTGACTTGTTTCCAAACTAGAACATTCTACCTATCACACTTTCTTTCCAATTCTTCAAAAACAAGTACATCTTGCTTTTTCAATACAACGTTCATCCTTTTTTTTTTCTTATATGTCCTCCCCACTTTCTTCCACTAACCTGGCACATTTGCCTCATATATCCTTCTTTCAGATCTGAATCTCTCCAAGACGGCTGAGTCTCCACTGGTGACTCCAAGTCGTTTACATTTGGTCATGTTTAATTATTATTCCCAATAAAATATCTAACACTGGTAATCAGCCTGACACTCCTGATCTCAAAATTCAACACTTTTACAGGGGAGAAAAATCATGAAAGAAAAAGAAAGGATGATAATATGCTGTCGAGGAAACATGGTGGCAGCTGATGTACTGAAACTGAGAAATGTTTTTCATCTCCCTTCCCCAGGATGGAGTGTGCCTCCAGCCTTCTTGAGTTCAACGTAAAATCAAAGGCTTTTGTGCTGACGTAGAGACACAGTATTGATAACAGAACATGGATATCACCTTCTTTACTTTTCTTTGCTTATAGAATTACATTTTATAAACTCACAGTTTTCAGTGGCTATATCAGAGGAGCAGTAGATGGCAACTGACTCCAGGGGATCGGCCCACCAGGAAACAAAACTCTGATGGGTAAACCTAGGATAGGCAAGTCTCCGAGACCACAGACCCCAGCATATCTTTTGCTTCTGCAGTGCCTTCATATGTTTTCTGTTGTCATCTTTCTCTAGTATCTGGTACGATGTGAATGAGTGCGGGGTGATATCCACTGCCTATAATGTAGTGTGTTTATCTCATGGAAATATCCCATGTTAGTGGGCATTTTTATCTGTGGATTATTATGAAGATGATTCCTCCTTAAGCTATACTGTCTAATTGATAATTTATAATAAAATGCTAGTTTACACAGAGTTTTGATGACAAAAAATAAAACAAGGAAGTGTCACACAGCCAGAACACACGAGTTTCTACTGAGGATCTATATAGACTGTGGATTAGGTTAATAACTAAAAAATAATTGAATCCCAGTAGCTAAGCTATGTTAAAATCTTTTAATCTTAATGTTGTAAGGTGTGTTCACAGGTTTTGGGGTGCATCATTGCTGAAACAAAGCTTTGAAAATAACTTAATGTTAGGCTAAGCTGTTTTTGTTAAATAGCTTTGAGGTGAAAAACCCAAGAAGACAATCTAAAGTTTTAGAAAGGCACATAGTTGAACAATGAACCTTTTAAAATCAGGGAATATGAACAAAGCAGCCCAATAATCATTAGCTAATGTGCCTTTCTTGCTAGGATTGGTTAATGACCAAAGGTGATGAGTAATTTCTCATACCCATTTCTGCCCTCAATATCCTGGTTTAAAAAAAAAATACTGATGAGTGGGCATGCACCTTAAAGATTTGAAGTAGTGCTGACTGATTGTTTTTTATGTATAAAAGTTTAGTTTAGGTTTGTGATTCTTTAAAGAGTCCTTATAAGATTACCTTTCAAACAAGTAATCAAGAGATTGATTCTTTCTTTGTAACCACAATAAGTAACCTACCAGCAAAAGAAATGGCTGAGAAAAATTTCCTGCTTGCTCACACTCTGTTAATCTGTAACAAGTTACTTAGATGTAAATGTATATAGGTTCTTGGGATGACTTTGTTTTAATCATGTAAGGAAGATGAAAAACATGTTTTTACCTGTATTCATTATAATCATTCACTTGAAAAATAGAATATAACCACATTGTAATTCCTATATTGCCCGAAAGACTTTCTTGAGGTATAAAAGCTGTAGAGAAAAGAACAAAGAAGGAAGCCATCAAGAGAGTGAGTGTCTTTCTCCTTTCCTCCTGAGATAAAAAAGCTGTAATACGCCGACTCCCTCCATGGATTCTTTTCGAGCCCTACACTGCAGGAAGATGGTCTCCTAGGCAGCAAAACACAACTTATATTCTATATCTAACTTAAAGGAATTTTTATCTTTGGTTGGATTTTGATGATAAACATTTCTAGCAGACAGACTCCTCTAATAAGGATTCAAGAAACTGGACTTAGATAACTATAAGTCTCTGAGATCTAGACCTAGACTGGTTCACACAATCTTGGTCAATAACATGCTGGGTCCATAACACACTCTTACCACAAAAATTGAAGTATTATTAAATCACCAAATTTCAACCAACAGAATTATTTTTCAAGTTTTTATGACTATTAAAGAATTATCAATTCCAATCTTTATTTACTTGTGGAGAAAACATAGTCACCATAAAATATAATTATCTGGTGGTCAGTCTATAGATAAATAACGTTAGAGTGAGACAAAACTGTAAATGTTTCTTCTTGGTATATTGTCAGATTTATTTCTCTGAAATATTCTTTTCTCTTTTATAAAACTTTTATCCTTAAATTTCAGTTTATCTGATATAAAAATGAGATTTGATTTATGTTTTCTGGTATATATTTTTTCCATTTTATTTTGAGAGAAATATCTCTCAAAAATAGTATAATATAAGCTCTCTTTGTTGTTATTGTGGCTTACACATTTGGTTATTCCTTCCAGTGTTCTGTCCCTCCATCTGAAAAATTGGTAAGCTTTTATTTCTATGACACTTATTTACGTTTGTAAATTACAGTCAATCTTACATACATGTGGGCTCTACATCCATTAATTCAACAAATTATGGATTGAAAACATATAGAGAATGCACTTTCTTTAAATATTTTAAATTATTTTTAAAATGATTGCATGTGTACTTAACATGTTCAGACTTTCATCTTGGCTACTGTGCCCTAAAGAGTACAGGATAGCAACCATTTTCAGAACAATAGGCAGTGATAACAATTACAAGTGATATATACTTTAAGATATATTGGAGAAGAGACATAGATTGTATAAGAATCCGAGGTGATTTTACATAGGACACTCGAGCATTCCTAAATGTAGTATCTGGGGAGATGGGAGTCAATTCTAAGAATATTTTCCCCACAGATACCATGAGGAGGGTGTATTTAGTTTCCATTGATTTAGTATTTCCCTAAATTGTTGCTGTGTAGTTAGAGTTTTCCTGCTGGGCCCACAGTCAGGACAAATCTCTGTCACCCGCCAGTCCCACAGCCGCTCAGACCCAACCAAGTAAACACAGAGACTTATATTGCTTACAAACTGTATGGCCGTGGCAGGCTTCTTGCTAATTGTCCTTATATCTTAAATTAATCCATTTCTATAAATCTATACCTTGCCACATGGCTCGTGGCTTACCGGCATCTTCATATGCTGTTTGTCATGGCAGCGGCTGGCAGTGTCTCCTCAGTCTTCCACTTCCCAGAATTCTCTCCTCCTTGTCCCACCTATACTTCTTCCTGCCTGACCACTGGCCAATCAGTGTTTTATTCATTGACCAATAAGAAACATGTTTGACATACAGACCATCCCACAGCATTGCTGTTTTAAATATTTTTCAGTCACAACTAAGGTTATCCACAGGGAGAAATACCAATAACTTCTACCTAGTGGAGAGCTAATACTTTGTCTCTGACTTCCGACAGCAGATGGCTAGAATTGGGATTTTAATTCTATATTCCTATAGAAAAATGTGTATATGCACATATTTAATGTCTAATCTTGGTATCAATACTCTATTTTATTTATTAATAACTGTTTATTACCTAAAAGTTATTTCTGTATTCATGATTCCTCAAATGTCTTTTTTAGCCACTCTTTAGAAATCATTTTGTTGATCCAGATGGGATAATATAGGTCTATAATATCAGGATTTGGAGGATGAGTCAGGAAGATTACCCATTTAAATCTAGCTTGGGCAATATTTATAGCAAGTTTTTGAGGCTAGCCTGGACTAACTTGTGACACAATATTTTAAAAACAAATAATAATATCTTGCTGATCATTTTCTAAGCCTTATTTATCTGTAAGAACTATTATATCTTATGTTCAACTTGTAATTTAGCTGAATTTAGCGTTTTTTATTTACGTTAATTTTTGTGATATTATCTTAGGTCCTGAGACAGAGAGGTAATTGTTTTGCTTTGCACATGGGAATATCCTCCTTCCATATTTCTGAATCTTGCTTTTCCAGTTTCCACTTCATTGTGCCTTTTTTATTTTGATTCTGTAACAGTACTAAATATGAAGCAAGTAAGTACTGTGGTGGAGTTATGATTCTGTGCTTGAGTCTGGTCTAATATGTTGAGATCATAAGAGATCCTATGATTGGGTAGGTGAGTTGAAGAGCTGTCAAAATGCCAATTGACCTAATATTCCTTTCTGGCTAGAAAATAAACTCTGGAATGAGGATTCCTCATGAGACAAACCTCACAGTACCATTACAATGCTCAGTCAGTAGTTAGGAGCTGAGCTACTATCTTCCTTGACCTTGACTGACATTTCTCAAGTAGATGCTTGTAAAGCAGGTAACTGAGCCCTCAGCCAAGCAAAGCCATAGCACCTGAACTGTGAGTTCTTACATCATGTCATGGAGATGCATTCTGGGAAGTTTTTACAGCTCCATCTTCCAGATCACTATGTTTTTCTTTAACTGTCTATTCTACTATTCACCTAGCTTGTCTGTGGCTTCTATTATTCCCATTATATAATCATGACAGCATTATTACCAGAGTTGCTAGTTCTTATTTTGTCCAAACTCTTAGTTTTGCTTATTGGGACACTTTCTTTTCTAATTGACTGAGTGCTAGAAATGACACTTAGCAAAACTACTGTCTTCATTTGCTGAGTGCTAGAAATGACATTAGCAAAACTACTGTCAGCTATTTGTTTTGTTCCTTTCATTGTGCCTTTTCTCACATATCTGGGAATTCCTGATATTCACTTGAGTTTAACTTTTAGATCATTAACTGAACATGCACACTCTCTCTCCTCCCCCCATGTATGTTCGTGTGAGTGTGTGTGTGTGTGTAAGCTCTTACTGACTCTCTCAATTTTCATCTGACTTATTTGGGATTTCTCTCATCCAGGTTTTACCATGCCTACAAATTAGAGCAGCCCAGAATAGAAATTTTTCACAAGGGTTGACCATACTTTTAGTTCTAACAAAATCTTCCTGTCTCTTATGTGTTTGACAATAACAGTTACAATTGCAAAGAACCATAGTGTTGCTCCTGTGCCAGCTCTGCTCTCTGTATTTACAAGTCTCTGGAAAATCTCCTGTTTCCTGAGTCAAATATCACTTCCTCTCCACCCCCATGTATTTAAAGGGGCCATGAATTTGAAAGAGAATAAGGGTTGTATATGGAACAGTGTATCTGGAAGGGTTTGGATTAAGGAAAGTGAAGGGAGAAATGATGGAAATATTATGAGTTCAAAAATATATAAAACTATTTAAGAAACTTATATGGGAATCAGTAACAAACATTATAACAAAGACGTCCAATTCAATGTTGACTGGAGTTCTAGTTTAGCGGAGTTATGTTTTTTTTTTTCTTTTTCAAATAGGAACTCCCAGTTGTCTTTGACGAAATGAAGAAAAAGAATTTGGAACCCTGATTTCCAGTGGTCATTTTCCATCTCTCTTCAGGGCCTATGGAACAAGTACAGTGTTTAAAATCTGTAGACTGGATTCTCTCCCAAGTAATTTTTCCTCCTGCATTTCATGAGCCCAGGTCCTGAGAGGCCGAGTGTTAACTGCCTGAACTCTGGAGTCCCAAAGGGAAAGGGGAAGAGGACTGGTGTTCTTCCCTCCTTTTCTACCCACAGTCTGAGAGAAATTGGGAATAATTTACAGACTATTTCCCAGGTCCAATTATTATTCTAAATTAGGACTTCCTACCATTATTTCCCTTACAGTTCAGGAATTTTCCTCCTCTCCTATGTGGGACATTTTTTTTCCACATTCAGTCCTCTTCCTGTTTCACTGCATTATTGATCATCCCTGCTGTGGTAGGTAGGAGCCAATAGATTGAGGGAAATGCAGAGAGAAGCAAGTTGTAACCATCAATTGCATGCATAGTCCAAATTTGTGAAGCTAAACTACTTTAAGCAAGAACTGATCATTGTACAAAGCTTGGATTTATTTTAAAATTTCCAATTTGACATAAAAAATAGTGATTCAAATCTTATAATCACCTCTTTTGGTGACTTCTTCACACATTTTTGTTTTGAAAAGGTTGAGTTTAAGAAAAGTACTTAGAATTCCAGTTCACTAGCTCTGTTAAAGGTCTCTGGCTGGAAATAATAAGTCTTTAACAAATAAAATTGAGAAAAAGAGGCAAAAACTTCATAGGAGACGAAACTATTAACATCATCAATGTTCTGATTCTACCTAGAATTATATTACATATAGAATACAGATTTCCTCCAGATGTTCAGTGAAACACAGAGAATATACAGATACAAAAGGAATGCCAACTAAAATAATGCTCTGTAACAGGGCTGATCAGGTGGTTCATCTATCTCAAGCACCTCCATTTTGGCTACAATGATTATGTAGATTTTGCTCCAGAGAGCTATCAGCCTATAAAAGTATTGTCCAATGCACAATCTGCAGAACTGTTGTCTTACAGGTATGCTTTGAAGAAGTACAATATATCTCCACAAATTTGGAGAAAACAAGCCAGTTAGGGAAATAAATTTAAAGGAATATACCACACTTTGTCTTCCTTGAAAGATTGTGTATGCATGTCACCAGATGAAGAACTTTCATCATATTAGCCTCTTATTTCTCAAAGCTGATATCATCTTTTTTTTGTTGCTGTTGTGCTAACTGCACACCTTTTCTGTGTTTGGTTGGTTTTTTGGTTTTTTGAGACAGGGTTTCTCCATGTCGTTTTTTGGTTCCTGTCCTGGATCTCACTCTGTAGACCAGGCTCACCTCAAACTCACAGAGATCCACCCACCTCTGTCTCCCAAGTGCTGGGATTGAAGGCATACACCATTGCCTCCTGGCCACACCTTTTAGTCTATACAGGTGACATCAGAGCAGTGGTTCACAACCTGTAGATCAAGATCCCTTTAGAGCTAGCAACCATTTCGCAGGATTCACATAAAACCATCAGAAAACACCCATATTTACATTACAATTCATAACAGTAGCAAAATTGCAGTAATGCAGTAGCAATGAAAATAATTTTATGGTTAGAGGACCACCACAACATGAGGAAATGTATTAAAGGATTGAAGCACTAGGAAGATTGAGAAGAAATGCTTTAATGCATGGGTCAGAGAGAAAGAAGAAATTTGAATTCTGATTCTTCTACCTTACAGGCTAGCAAATACTGATTTTGTGGAATTACCTTATGGGGTTACTGTGCTCATATATAATATATCAAAATAATAACGTAGCCTCTTACAGGTTGTGTGTGAAGGGTTTAGAAAATAGTAACAAAATAATGATGCAATGATTATAATTAATAATAGTGATATATGGGCTGGTGAGATGGCTCAGCACTTAAGATCACTGGCTGCTCTCCTAGAGGTACTGAGTTCAATTTCCAGAAACTACATGGTGGCTTGCAACCATTTGTAATTGGATCTGATGCTGTCTTCTGGTATGCAGATATACATGCAGAGTACTCATACATTAAAAAAATAAATAAAACTTCAAAGTAAAGTAGAAGTCTTCCTTTTCAAAAAAAGAAAATAGGTCATAGAGACACAACAAAAATAAAGACCCTGAAGTCTGGAAGGGTTTCAGAGAAGATGGTTCTGGAAAGATGACAGAACATGAGTGGTTAGCAAGTGAAAAGCTCTGGGGACCACAAGAAATAGACCCCTCCACTTTGTATCAGTTATTTTGCTGTGTAACTGTTTCCATTGGATTTCTCTTTATCCACTGTTAGAAGAAGTTCTGTTCTTCCACTTAGATAATGTGTTCCAAAGAAGGAAATACTAGAGAAAACTAAGAAATTAATCTTATCTGACCTTAATAAATTTAAATAGCATTCTAGCAGACATTAGCTGGTGACCATCATTTTCTTCTACAGAAGGATTTTGACACTAAAGACTATCATGATAAATGAATGATCAAAGGAAGCTTTGTAGGAAGATATGTAGGCATGCTACAATTAGGCATCCTAATCCCACTGGATATTTTTTAAGTATATTCGAGAAACAGAGGCTGAACACCTGGGCTTGACTTAGAGATTCCAGTAATGGAATCAATGTTATATAACAATTTCTTCCATTTTTATTTCCTTCTTGGAAGCAGGAACAAGGTTCATGAGATTCAGGAAGTTCATGAGTTTGAACATATTATTGATAAACTCAGTGTCACAGATAATGTGTCCAAGGTAAAAAATTAAAGTTCTTACCCCTGGCGTCATTTAACCAAGAATCTTCTCAGATTTGAATTTTCTCCTTTACGGACTCCCCCACCCACACCCCTGCCCCATGTCTTCCCGTCATCCCTAACAAAGGGCTTCTGCTGTGCTTTTATTGAGCAGCACTGAAAGCATCACATTGGGAGGGAATTAGGGATACCCTATCAAAGTTTTTAACAGAGACTAACAAAGGATGAAGTCACTGATTTCATCTGACTCCTAATGACCCAGATAACAAGCAAATACTATCAAGCAATTTATAATTATTGCTTTCAGCATTTTTTTGGTGACTATTCATTTTATAAGGCTACTATGAGTCTACTTCTGTTTTCAGCAAATGATTACCATAACATACATGCAAATACATATATGTTACTCTTTGGTCAGGGACATAGAAGAGTACATAACTTAAGATTAGAGCAATGTGCTAGTTTATAGTGTAAAAGTTGATTATATAGTTAATCCAAGGCAAGCCCTGTGGGTTGTTACATTGTTCTCTTAGAAGTAGACTGAATATCAATGACTCATTGCAGTGAACATTTTGCAGGTGGGGCTGATTGGACAAAAGGGTATGTTGCCTGACACACAGCAGCTGCCAATGCCACTAGGATAAATGAAGAGGTGTCGAAAAGATGGAGGAGCAAAGTGTTTTTTGTTTGTTTGTTTGTTTTGTTTTTAATTAATTTGGGCACAGCAAGTCATAGGGGTGAGGGTTGAATATGCAGGGCATATTGGGCAGTGAGTGTGTTTGGGGTGCATGATGTGAAATTCCCAAAGAATCCATAAAAAA
>CABHPR010114161.1:29236-43190 GCA_902168415.1 Peromyscus melanophrys | reverse complement strand
GTGTGTGTGTGTGTGTGTGTGTGTGTGTGTGTGTGTGTGTGTGTGTGCTGGTGTGCTTTTATTTGCTTACAGTTTTATTTTGTTTTGTTTTTTTTTTTGGGTGATGTTATATTTTGTTTCTACATTTTGGACATTTTGTTGTTTTATTGGCTTTTGTTTGTTTTTTGAGAATAAACTTAAAGTTAGGTGAATAGGGAGTGGGAGAGGATCTGAATGAACTTTGAGGAGGAAAGAACATGATCAAAATATATTTCAATTTCAAAATTGTTTGAAGTAATAATAAAAAGATATTCCATGTTAGCACTAACAAAAAGAAAGAGGAAGCAGGCTGTGTTAGTTTAGGGCAGAGGAGTTCTCAGAGCAAGGAGAGGCTTCCTGGATGAGGATATTCATGAGCTGATAAATCAAGAAGAGATGGAATTACTTAATGGAATTACTTACTTAATTAATTACTAAGAATAGAGTGAAGAGAGATGTGAGTCAAAATTTCCAAATAAAGTTTTAAATATCATACAGGTAAAAGGAGACATCTTGAGATAAATTAAAAGCTACTTGAACTAAATATAAGTGAAGACAGGACTTATCAAAATCTGTGCGGCACAGTGAAAGCAGCTCTCACAGGCCAGAGTGAACACTGAACGAATGTGTTAACCAAGGGTAACTAACTTTTATCACTTCAGTTTCCACTTTAGACAAAGAATCATAAAATTAAATCCTGAATGAATGCCAAATAAATAACAAAAATTAGAACAAAATTGGTTAAACTGAAAGCAAAGATTGCTTTTTTCTTATCTTTCCCCTCTATTTGTCTTTTATGGAAAATATGTTTTTTCACAGAATATATTCTTATTTTAGTTTCTCCTCCCCCAACTCCTCCCAGATCCGTCTCTCCAGCAATCCGAATCTATAGCATTTCTGTCTCTCCTTAGAAAACAAACAGGCATCTAGAGAATAATTAAAATAAAATAAGATAAAACTAACTCACCCGAATAGAACAAAACAATCCAACAAACAAAAGAAAAAAAGAGCTGAAAAAAATGTGTGCCTTTGTTTGTTACCTGTGTTTTTAGTTTGTCTTTTTAAAATAAATATGTTTGTAGAATTTTAGTTAGGCTAACAAGCTAAGAAGAGAAATAGTAAGGATATAAGATCTAATATCAGAGATGAAGAAGAGACTGCTACAACAGATACTGGGGATAGTATGTGAATAAAATGTACACAGTAGCCAGTTGTGGTGGTGAATGCCTTTAATCCCAGCACCCAGGAGGCAGAAGCAGGCAGATCTCTGTGAGTTTGAGGCTGGCCTGGTCTACAAAATGAGTTCTAGTACAACCAGAGCTGTTACACAGAGAAACCCAGTCTCAATAAAACAAAAAACAAAACCAGAAAAACAAAACAAAACAAAAATGAGCATAGTGCAAAACCATAATTTGCATATTTAATACTATAGACTAAATGTAACAATTATCTAAAAGACGTATTTCATGAAATCATATAAAGAGAAACAAATGATATGATTAAAATTACAACTGATAAATGAATTTAATGCAAAATTTAAAATCTTCTCAAACAGAAAAAAATAGACCCAAATAGTTTTACCTGTGAGTTCTGACAAACGTGTAATGAAGAAATTATTCCTGTTCTCTAAAATCCCTTTATGGAGATAGAAGCAGTGGAAATATCAACTCAGTATACTCCAGTCCTAAAACCATCCAGAGATGTTCCAAGAACTGAAAATTTGTATTTCTTATGGCAGACATGCAAGAATATATGAGAGAATACTAACACATTCAACCCAAGCATTCATAGAAAGGATTATATACTACATCCAAGTAGGAGCTATGGCAAGCATGCAAATCTGGTTAAACACTGAAATACATATTAACATAATTCATGTGACTATGCTGGAAAGTTAGATGATGATATTAACATATTCAGCAAAAACATTTGGAAAAAGTCTGCAACCTTTTCACAGCAAATTCTCAATACACTGAAAATAGAGAAGAACACAGACAAAGGCTAACTACAACACTTTAAAGATAACATTTGTGATGAGAGAGACAATCAAACCAAACTAGTAGGAACTCATGAAATTCAAATCAACAGCTGTGGAGCCTACATGAGACTGGATTGGGCCTTCTGCATAGGGAGACAGTTGTGTAGCTTGATCTGCTTAAGCAGTAGGATCCTGGCAGTAGGATCAGAATCCATCCCTGGTGCATGAGCAGGTTTTGTGGCGGCTACTATCTATGATGGGGCACCTTGCAAAGCCTTGAGGCAAGGGGAAGGGCTTGGATCTGCCTCTGCTCAATGTACCTCCCCATGGGAGGTCTTACCTCCTTGTAGGAGGGAATGGAGGTGGATTGGGAGGGGGAGGCTGGAGAGGCTGGAGGACAGAAGAGGGGGATCTTTGATTTAAAATGAATTAAAAAATCCATTAATTAAAAAATAAATAAAATTATTCATGATGAGCATTTGGAATCTTTTCATAACTTTTCTGAAAAAGTAAAGAATATCTCTTCACACTACTGATTTTCAAAACTGTCCTGGAAGTCTGAACTGATTCAGCAAGCCAATAAAAGGAAATAAAGCTTACAGGTCATGAACGTCAAAATAAAAATGACATTGTTTGTGCTTTGGCTGGTTGTTTATGGAGAAAATCTGAAAGAACTAAGAAAAAAGACCCTTGAAGTAACAAGTTATTATAGCATGGCTATATAAAATTAAAAATAAAATGTCATTTTCACTAGCACCGAAAGAGTTGATGGTGGCCATGGTAGAGGAGCAGCAGATGTCAGTTGACTTTAGGGTGTCAGCTCACCAGGAGGGAAATCCCTGATGGGTGACTCTTGGATAGGCAAGGCCCTGAGACCACAGACTCCAGAATGTCTTTTGCTTCTGCTATGCCTTTACATGTTTGCCAATGACATTTTTTCTCTTGTATTCATGATGTGAATGGGTGTGGGGAGGTCCCTACTGCCTGTAATGTAATGTGTTTATCTCATGAAAACATCCTGTTCTACTGCGCTTTTTTACCTGTGGATTATAATAAAGATGATTTTTTCCTAAGCTGTACTGTTCAATTGATAATAGTCATATTAGTTTAAATAGAGTTTTGAAGATAAAAAAATAAAACAAGGAAGTGTCAAAAAGCTAGAACACATGATTTTCTATTGAGCCATATAGACTGTGGCCTAGGTTAATGATTAAGAAAAACAATTGAGTCCCACTAGCACAGCTAGTTTAAATTCTTTTACTCTTAAAGTTGGGAGATGTGTTTACAGGTTTTGGAGTGTATCATAGCTGAAACAAAGCTTTGAAAATAACTTAAAATTAGACTAAGATGTTTTTGCTTAATAGCTTTGATGTGAAAAATTAAGAAGACAATCTGAAGTTATAGAAAGGCACATAGTTGAATACAGAACTCATTAAGTTCAGGGAACAAGAACAAAGCAGCCCAATTATCATCAGCTGACATGCCTTTCTTGTTAGAATTGGTTGATGACCAAAGGTCATGATTAATTCCTTATACCCATTTTTCTCCTCAATCTCCTGATATAAAAACTATTGATGAGTGGTTATGCACCCTAAAAATTTAATGTTGAGCTGATTCTTTTTTATATGTAAAAGTTTAGGTTTGTGATTTCTTTAATATTCCCTTTAAGATTAAAGTTCAAGATAAGTAATAAAGTGATTGGTATTTTCTTTGTAAACTGCAAAATGCAGCCTGCCAGTAAAATAATATTTATTTACTTGCACACTGTTAATCTATAACAAGTTGCTTGGGTATGAATGTAAGTGCATTCTTGGGATAATTTGTTTTTCACTTGTAATACATAAAATGTTTAATCACATAAGGAATATAGAAAACATGCTGTTTTTTACTTGTATTCATTGTAATTATTCACTTGAAAAACAGAATATAACCACATTGTAATTTTTATATTACCTGAAATATTTTGCCAAAGTATATAAGTTGTAAGGGAAAGAAGAGAGATAGAATTAAAATGAGTTAGAAGAAAAACATCAAGAATGAGAGAGTTAAACGGAAAATATCAAGAATGAGAAAGTTAGAAGGAAGACATCAAGAGTGGGAGAGTTAGAAGGAGGAGAAGGAAAACATGAAGAAGGAGAATAAGGAAGAAGAAAGACAGAGTTAGAAGGAAAACATCAAGGATGAAAGAATTAGAAGGAAAACATCAAGAGAGACAGGAAGGACATTTCTGGATAGAGATAAGAAAAGAGAATATAGAACAGAATAAAGAATGCAGAAGAATAAAGAAGGAAACCCTCAAGAGAGAGTGTGAGTGTCTTTTTCCTAACCCCCTCAGATAAAAAAGTCATGGTACATGCTGACTCTGTGGATTCCCTTAGAGTCCTGTGCTGCTGAAGACTGGGCCCCCAGGCAGCGATAAGGAACAAATACTAAAATCTAAACATAATTAAAATATATATGTGAAAAAGCCGAGCCGGGCGGTGGTGGCGCACGCCTTTAATCCCAGCACTCGGGAGGCAGAACCAGGCGGATCTCTGTGAGTTGGAGGCCAGCCTGGGCTACCAAGTGAGTTCCAGGAAAGGTGCAAAGCTACACAGAGAAACCCTGTTCCGAAAAACCAAAAAAAAAAAAAAAAAAAAAAGAAAGAAAGAAAGAAAGAAAGAAAGAAAGAAAGAAAGAAAGAAAGAAAAAGCCACAAAGATCTGATTAAGTAATTAGTGAGGTGTAGATTTATGTTCTTGGTTAGGAGGATTCAATATTACCAAGATGCTATCTTCTCCCAAGTTTATCTATAGATGCCATCTTGTCTCAACTTTATCTATAGATTCAGCACACTCATAATCAAAACATCATCCAAATACTTTGCAAATTCTAACTAAACCTGTATATTACATGGAGGAGCAGAAGACTTTGAATTGCCAACACAATACTGAAGAGCAGTCTTACAGAACCTAAGTTACTCAGTTGCAATACCTCCTATCAATTTACAGTACTTGCAGAGTGTAGTCCAGGAAAGAGCAGACAAATAGATCAATGCCACAGAATAATGAATTCAGAAATAGAGCCATATAAGTATCATAAGTATCCCTCACCAATCTTTGACAAATGATTCGATAAATACAACAGAAAAAAAGATAATTCTTTCAATATTGATGCTGGAATAACTTGGCATCCATATGCAAAATGTTAGACATGTATCCTTCACAAGGGCTAACTTCAAATGGAACATGAAGATCAAATATGAAAGAACAGAACATGACATGAAGGAAAATCCAGATGGCCATGGGTTTGGTGACAAGTTTTTATATACAACAATGACATAATTTACAAGAAAATGAGTTTATAGTCAATTTGATCAAAGTTTAAAAACTTCTGCTTTGTGAAGCCATAGAGAAAATATGGCACAAAATGGGGGGAAATATTTGCAAGAAATTTATCTGAGTGAATTCTTGTCCAAAAACATCCAAAGAAACCTTGAAACTCAATAAGAACCCTCTATCAAAATGTTGCCTCCATAGTTTTAATTTTTTTTTAACTGACTGTAACTTCAATTATTGTAAGAGAAGCGGCTGTGTTTTAGCCAAGCACAGCAGCATAGCTCCAGTCAGCTGCAGGCTGCAGCCCTCACCGCATGACAAAATTAAGGCAAATGCCAAGTCATAACCAGTCAAGATATTTCTTTCTGTAAGCAACTGCTTTGTCTATTCAAGTAACTCACACTACTGGGTGGAGCCCTTTAACACTCTCCTGGTTCTGCTTGCTGCCTACCTAGTCCATAAATGTTCTTTGTGCAAATAAACTGCCAAATGTGATTTGTTTGAAGTGTTTCCTGTGCCGATTGGGTTAACGCATGGGTTTATTCAAGGCTGCAGATAATGTGCGTTTGCATAGGACATACGAGAAGTTCCTAACTTCAGCCTAAGTTCACTGTGAAACCAAAAGTGCTGTAAAAAACAAAGTCTAGTAAAATTTCAAATGCAAGACTCCTTGTGTTAATAGATGCTATGGGCTTTGCTACCCTTAATTCTATAGCTCTTGTTACTGTTATATTTAAAATACATTGTTAATATTATATATAGAATCACACACACACACACACACACACACACACACACACACACAGGATCATTGTGCTCTCAGAACATGTTTGTCATCCTGTCATTGAGAATAGTTGATAAAGAAGTTTCTAACACGCATATACTCCTTTTTCTGCTTCCAAGAGATGCTTGATAAGCCTTGCTTTGTTACAGATGGTGAATATTGTTGTTGGAATGTTAACATTTAAATAATTAAACACATTTGTTTCCAGGGCCCAAAGTGAAAGTTTTATCCTGGAGGACTGAACACGAGATAATCATTGTCTTCTGTCCAGTAGATCAAAGCAGATTCTGATGGCCATGCTGATTTCAAGAATGTTACACGTTTATGTACATCTCCTGCAAAATTCTTACATTGAAACTTTATTTCCTCTCGTTTGTGGAGACAGAGCTTGTGGTGACATTTTGCTTGTGATCTAACAAATAAAGGTTGCCTGAAGATCAGAGTGTAGAGCTAAGCCACTAGTTAGCCATAGAGGCCAGGCAGTGGTGGCACACACCTTTAATCCCATCACTCCGGGAAGTAGAGGTAGATGGATCTCTGTGAGTTCAAGGCCACCCTGGGCTAAACAAGATTGATCCAGTTTAAAAGAGAAACTGAGCCAGGCAGTGGTAGCACACACCTTTGATCCCAGCCCTTTGGATCTCATGCCTTTAATCCCAGCACTAGGGAGGTGGAGACAGGAAATGATATGGCTGGGTGGAGAGAGGAATATTAGGCAGGAGGAGACAGGAACTCAGCTCCCCTTTCAGGCTGAGGATTTCATAGAGGTAGGAACTAGTGGCTGGCTACTCTGCTTCTCTGATCTTTCAGCTCTCACCCTGATATCTGATGCTGTTTTTTTTAATTATTATTTTTAAGATCAATTAGGATTTGTGCAACATGGAGCCTTTGAAGTGATAACACAGTTGAAATACTGTTGTTACATCATCCCTGATCCAGGACGTCTAGTTAGTGTCTTTACCATCAAAGGACATTGTTACATGAAGTCACAGAACAAGGGGCAGCCCTCCAAGCAAATAGCAAGAAAGAAGTTATTTTCTAGACAAGAGAGAAAACAAAATCTTGATCTTGAACTTCAAACGTCCAAGATTATAAAAGCATAAATTCATGTTTTATAAGCCACTCAGCCTATGATGTTTTTCCAGACACCTATTACAGAAGTTCTGGATGACACATCATGGAGATATACATACATACACACACATATATATGTATGTATCTGTCTATCTATCTATATGTATGTATGTATCTATCTATCTATATAGATACACACGTGTGTGTGTGTGTGTGTGTGTGTGTGTGTGTGTGTGTGTGTGTGTGTCCTAAACCATCCAGTATTGGCCAAATGTGTAACATACTTATAAAGGTGTTCCGTGACTTAAAAGCACTCAATACATTACCAAACTTGGTTTAGTCTGTGCCCCGAGAGGCCAATTAAAACAGCCAAGTTAATAGTAAAGAGATGGAAAAGGAGATTTATTCAATGTGGTCACATCAGGAAGATGGACAAAATATCCAGTGACCCTGTCAAGTCAATCTTCAGTCATGAAGTGAAATTAAAATTTAAGTAGATGCCAGAGCTATACATAGCTAAGCAGTCCCAATCAAGGTGTGGTACTTCTCTCAATTTGCTCTTCATTGCCGGACCTCCAGTCTCTTCAGGATGTTGTGAAATCTCTTTCTGGGAGACAAGGTTGCTCTCTGACTGGAGCTGGGCTTCGGCATTTTCTTTCTCCCAACAATTTCCCTCCTCATTCCTGGGGAGGGGGGATATTCCAGTTTCTTGAAGTGCTTTGTTTCATTACTGTGAGACTCAGACTGAGGGGCATAAGTGTCTCCTTAGAATTTTTCCACCTGTACCAGGAAGATTGAAGTTATAACTATCTATCACCTGTGTAATTAATATCACCTTCATTTCAGAGGCTAAAAATGGAGCAAGTAGCTAGCTCCAAACAGAGGTAGAACCAGTGGACAGAAGGATCTGAAAAACTATAAGACACCCTTGACAAGAGAAGCCTTGAGTGGAAGCTGAAGCTAACGGAAAGAAGAGTTTTCTTTGTTTGTATAAGGGGACAGAATAGTCTCCCTTTGCATTACGAAGCCCCGTGTGTCTAAGGGTTTTAGAGAGTATATTTATGGGTTAGACAATTAGGATGAGATTGGGCTTCTTGTTTGGCTATGTGGGTCATGGGTTGGTTTTAAAAAAAATCTGGAATAACTAGATATGTCATTGAGAGCCCTTCTGACCCTCCAGTATGTTTATATTTGTTAATGTGGAGCTCCTCACTTAGTTGATTTTCACTGAATGTATTTTTAGAAGACTTTTTTTTATTAGTTTTTAAATTGTACGTATGTGTGTGTATTTGTGTGGTCATGTACACTGATTGCAGGTTCCAACAAAAGCCAGGACAGGGTGTCAGATCTCCTGGAACTGGATTTACAATTGGTTGTGACCTGCCTAAAGGGGTGCTGGAACTGAATTCCAATACTCAATAAGTATAGTACCATATGATCTTAACCACTGAACTGTATGTCTTTTCTTTTCACTGATTTTTAAAAGCTCTGGTGTGTGTGTGTGTGTCTGTGTCTGTGTCTGTGTCTGTGTCTCTGTGTGTGTGCTATCAGGAAGCATCTACCTTGTTGTTTTGAGATAAGGTATCTCACAGGAACCCAGGACTCTATGTCTAGGCTAGGCTAGCTGCCCATTAATCTCCAGGAACCCACCCATTTCTACCTCTCCAGTGCCAGGATTACAGGCACTTGTTGCTGTGCCTGGAACTTTTATGTGTAGGTCCTGGGAATCAAATTCAGGTCCTCAGGCTTTCATGGCAAAGTAATTTACCATCTGAGTCATCTTCCAAGTTCCTAAGCTGATTTCTTTCTTTCTTTTTCTTTATATAGAATTCCTTGAGGGACTGCTGAGTGGTAAAATGAATAAATCTCTTCCTTTATATCACAGACTGAAAGAATATTTAATGGATATTTTATGTAATGTACTAAATTGCAGACATCAAGCTCTGGTTCCTTTTAGCTGATGGCACTCTATGAACCTGTGGTGCTGATATCAGCAGGTTTTTTTATGCTACAAATCACAGAATTAAACATTGAAGGGGCCTAGAAAAAGAAAAGCTTCCTATACAGAGACTTATTTGGAGTATTTTCTTATAAAATATCTCATGTTAAATGAATATAATTAAATTAATGCAATCTAATTTCATAAATTTAAGAATAACCTAATTTTCATTATTTCCCAAGGCTGAAAGAGGCTAGACGTGCAATATTTAATGCAGAATAATTGATTTACCTTATTAATGGAGTTCAAGCTTTAAAATTGTCTTATAAGGGACTAAGAGTCTCTTCAGAGAGCTGACCATAATGTCTTTCTCTGGTGTTATGGCCTGAACTTTCCTAGGAACTCCCACCATGCTGCTGTCCCTTTATCTATTTGTCCATGGAGTTAGTAACTATTCTGATAAACTCCGCATCTGCAAGTTTAGAAAAAAAGACTATTAAATGAGTGTAGTTGGAAGTTTTCCTGGTCCCACCCAGCTCCTGTGGCCCTGAGGTCCCGCAGCTGCTCAGACCCAAATGAACACACAGAGGTTTATATTAATTATGAACTGTATGGCCTACTGGCTCAGGCTTCTTGCTAAATAGCTCTTATATCTTGAATTAACCCATTTCTATAAATCTGTATTTTGCCACATGACTTGTGGCTTACCAATACTTTTACATCTTGCTTCTCATGGTGGCGGCTGGCAGCATTTCCTCTACTCTGCCTCTCTCCTTCCTCTTCCTGTCTATCTGTTTGGATTTTCTGCCTGCCTATAAGCTGCCTTGCCATAGACCAAATGGCTTTATTTATCAACCAATAAGAGCAACATATTTTCACAGCATACAGAAAGACCCATCACTTCCCCAGACTCACAAATATAGGATAGATAAAATATTTTCTTTAATTTGCCAAATACAAATAGACTAGATATTATAACTATAATTCTTGCTTGATAACTGTTTTGTTATACATAATTTTACTATATTAAAGTTAAAACCTTACTTTTTGTTTAGACAAAAAGGGGAAATGCTGTGGGATAATGCCCTTGTACACTGGTTTAATAAAACACTGATTGACCAGTAGCCAGGCAGGAAGTATAAGTGGGGCCAGCAGAAAAAGGAATGCTGGGAAGACGAAGAGCAGGGTCAGGAGATGCTAGCCTGCTGTCAAGAGAGCAGCATCTAATGGCACCCAGGTAAAGCCACAGAACACATGGCAACATATAGACTAACAAAAATGGGCCGAGTTTAACTATAAGAGCTAGTCAGTAGTAAGCCTGAGCTAATGGCCGTGGTTTAAAAATAATATTAGCCTGCGTGTGTTTATTTGGGTCCGAGTGGCTGTGGGACCAGCGACCGAGAGAGATTTGTCCTGACCGCAGGCCAGATGGGACACAGGAAAACTTTCAGCTACAAATGAGTTAAGAAGTAACAGGTTTTCAGAATCATCTTAGGTAGACAGTGGCTTCAGGGTCTATGCCTGTGCCTTCTCAACCTTTCTTTACTGAAGACTCACCTTGAATGTTCATTTCAGTTACTCAACTACTGAAGAAGGCACAGCTAAACAATGAAATTTATGTTAATATTTACTGATGTCAATTCCATCATTGTGGTCAAAGCATTGTTAAGGTTGTAGAAATATTCTGTTGTATTTTTACCTTATTATCCATAAATAACAGAGTAAAGTGCCTTAACTAAAGGAGTTATCACATTTCTCCCTAAACTGTTTCAGTTTTGTTTGGTTATCTGTTACGGAAACTCTGTTACAAACCTGAAAATGTGTTAACCAAAGATTTTGTAGTAAATGGGAGGATTAGTATGTAAGATGGGAGAATGATTATACATGACACGCCCATGGAAGAGACAAACTGGCCAGTGTCACCATGGGGGTTGTTCTGGTATCACCATCCCATGGGAATTTGCCTTTCACAGTAGGAGAGAGCATGGATATAACACTGGAATGTGCCAGACATAGAATACCATCTGAAGAATAATCTTGACACTGTGCCAATATCATCATTAGCTGCAAGCTATAAACACTGTGAATATTTTAGAAAATAAAGGAAATGTGCAACAGTATGCAAGAATAACATTTTAATTCTTATTTCCAAAAAATAACATTTTATGGAATTGAGATAATGATAAAGAAGCATTAGCTAAATGGCCTATGCCTCAGCAACAGCCAGTATGTGTCTACATAAAAGACTTAATGCATATCTCTAATTATAGTTGTCAACATAAACTTTAAAAATTTTATTTTAAAGATTTTTTTGAGAACTTCATACATGTACACATCTTCATTACTCCTGTTCCTCTCTCCCACTTCCACTTCTCCAGGTTTGTGACCTCTTCTTTTTAAATTATTTTTGTTATGTATACATATATACGTATCAAGCTTAAACAAATACACACAGACATACACATTATGTACAACCTACTGAATACATTTAACACACAAATATATAAATAAATTGTATATTATATTTACACACACATATATACATATATATATATATACATATATACATATATATATTGCATATATGTTCAGGGCAAACCAACTAGGATTGAACAGCCAATGAGGGTGCTCATTCTGGACAAAGTCTGTTTTCTAGTCACAGTGTAAACTTTTTACACACACTCAGTAAGCAGTTTGACAGAAAACAGAGAACTTTAGCTTTCTATTTTGTACCACTTTACCTTGTTTATGGTTCTGTTTGTGTTGATCACCTCTATCCTACCTTTTGTGTAAGCAAAGCATGGAGCATTCCACTTAGCATGCTTGGCATACACATGGAATGGCATTTAATGTATTTGCTGTGTTATTTTTCCTCCAGAAATAAACCTGAAACTACATAGCCTGATCCATTTGTGTAGCTTCTTTCTGAAAATCACAGCTACTCTAAGAACACTCAGTTCATGCAATTGGGCCAGAGGGGCTCTGTGTTTCCAAGTGTGATGACATCATCACATTTCCTGTGACAGAATAAGTCATTTGCTTCCAAGTACATGTTGAATCCGATTAGTGTAGAATTTTTCCACTTGATATATAAAGATGTAAGAGCAAATTATTCCATGTCAAAATAGAATTGTAACAGGTCTCTCTGTTAATGAATTCTTTGCATACACCAAATAATAACAAAGAATGGATCACATCTCGAAGAAGATCTGATTACTTGGAAAAATTCATGTCAGTAAGGAAACACAATGATTTAAATCCTGTATGTTTAAGTTTTCTTTCTGAAGTTATATGTTATTAAACTTCAGTTTATCTCATCATTACTCTCATTTAATAAAACAATGTCTAATAATGTAGGATTTCGGGGACAGTCATATAAAGCTATAGTGTTGACTATTGGTGCTGTTAAATGCATTATCTCCAAGCACAACGGCCCAAGAGACTTGTATTGTCTCATCATTTCTGCTGGTCAGGAATCTATGCCTGGCTCCGCTGAGTGTTTTTTCTCAGATCTGTCTTTATTGACTTATTTTCTGAAGCTTCAGTCTTCGGAAAGGCCCCTTTCCAGGCGTCTCCTGTGGAGACCGTCAGGTGCTAGCTTCTTTTAGAGCTGCCTCATGACAAGGATTTCCCCAGGGCAAGTGACCCAAAGGAGACGAAGACATGTTCAAAATACAAGTCTTTTTTATTGAAAAAAAAATTAATACAATACATTCCAATCATGGTCTCCCTCCCCCAACTCCTCCCTGATTCTCCTCACCAATCACCCTTCCCTCTCCACATTTCTTCTTTCTCTTTTTCAAACAAAAACAGGCCAACAAACAAAAATTTTAAAAAGAAACAAACAAACAAAAAACCCCTAGAAACACATGCATCTTTTTGATGTCAACTCTGTCTAGTGGCATCCTGTAAGTCCTGTGGCATTTTATCAATTTAAGGCAAATGATGAAATCCAAACCCACTAAAAAGGCAAGGGGCTGTGCAGTGATGTGTATACTGGAAGTGAGGATTGTTCTGGGCCATTTTAAATATTCTCTACCCTTAATGAGCCTGTGAAAAGTACAATATTAATTTTGGATAGCTAGGTACTTAGTGTGTTTATAACAACATTTGCTTGAGGAAATAAATGCACAAACTGATATTTAATGGTACAGTATTTTATAATAAGCGTCATATATAGATTACACAAATTAGGTATGGAAATATCATAGGCAGAGCTCATGATCACATTTCCTAGTATGGTCTGAGCTCTCAAGGGTCACATCCCATTAGCTGTATAGGAAAATAACAGCAGTACTATGCTTTCTCAGGAATTTGAGCCTCACTCTCTTCACCTATGCTTGAATAACTGGAGAATTGTTAACTTACCCCAATTTGCCTGCTGGTTTTCCTTTTCTTACTGAAGGCAGAAATCATTCTTGTTTTAGTTTGTAATACTGAAGTATCGAGGCCAGTAGAAACTGGAAATGGAAGGAAATTGGGCAGATATTTTGAGAAGAAACTTGAGAGATAACAATTGTTCATTTATGTCCATGGAAGGCTGAGGACTGGACATATGAAATAGATCAATCAGTAAAGTTCTTGCCATGCAAAAATGAAGAACTAAGTTCTACCCCCAGCACACACGTAAATAAAATTTGGATGTGGTATCATGTCCCTGTAATCCCAGTGCTGAGGAGGTAGGAACAAGGGGATGCCTAGAGATCTTTAGCCAGCCAGCCTACCAAATCAGGAGCCACAGACCACAGTGTGATACTGTCTCTAAAACTAAAGTGGAAAGCTCCTGGGGAGCAATAATGTGTGTGTGTGTGTGTGTGTGTGTGTGTGTGTGTGTGTGTGTGTGT
>CABHPR010114161.1:0-29226 GCA_902168415.1 Peromyscus melanophrys | reverse complement strand
TGTGTGTGTGTGTGTGTGTGTGTGTGTGTGTGTGTGTGTGTGTGTGTATGATGAAACACACACACACATATGTAACAACAAGCTTAAAGGATAAAATCCCCCTCAACCCCCCTCCTCCTCCTCTTCCCCCTCCCCCCTCCTCATCTTCCTTCTGTCTACATACTCAACACAGGCATCTGTGGTCCAAGCTACTCGAATTTGCAAATCCTCTCACTCCCCCAAGTTTTGTGCTTGCATGTGTGCATCACCATTTCCAGTTCTATGTGTGTTCTTTGTAGAACACTCCTTCTTCCTAATAATACTTATTTCTTTCCCCCAACACATTCATTTAAAATGACTAACACCCTTAGCTATCAGTGAAACTAAACGAATAACTGCATTGAGATTCAATCTCACCCTGATCAAAAGGCCTATTATTGAGAAAACAAACAAGTATTTGTGGGGATGCACAGATGCGGAGTGAGGGAAGGTACCCTTATACACTGTTGATGAGAATGTAGATTAGTAAAGCCTCTGTGGAGATAGGTGTGGATGTGGATAGGGAGAATTTGGTATGTAAGCAGTGGAGTTTTATTGAGAAGTGAAGAAGAATGAAGTCACATCATTTTCAGGGAAACAGGAGGGCAGGAGATGATTTTGTTAAGCTGAGAACCCAGACTAAGACAAGCATTGCATATTTTCTCACATATGTGGAAACTAGATTTAAATACATGAGATAATAAAATAGGTTATTATTAGGAATGAGGAAGGGAACCGGTGGGAACGTGGTGTGAGGAGAGAGGAAATTGGGGTGAATGTGGTCAAAATATATCTTATACATGTATAAAAATGTAATGGAATTCATTATTTGGCACAATGAATATATGTTAATAATAAAATAACTTGATTTTTAAAAATTCATTTTTAATTGAGTGACTTAAGAATATTTTATCTTAGGATTTGTATTTTCATCCTGTCAGAATTAATGCAGTATAAAAATCTCAACTCTTACCTGAGAATAACCATGGATATGTCAAAAGTAAAAATGTACTGTGAGATTTTTTTGCTAAAAATCATATTTTGATATAATCATAGCAGTTGCATTTTTATAGTTAAATGATTAGCTATTTTGATGCTGAGTCTACTAATGAAAAATATTCTCTACTGCTCATCATTTTGGGTTGTATACACACACAGTGTGTGTGTGTGTGTGTGTGTGTGTGTGTGTGTGAGAGAGACAGAGAGATTGCCAATCATCTTACATTTTACTTCCTATTTCTTTCTTTAAAATGAGAATTTCACACATGAGTACAGTGTTTAAACCATTTCCTCTGCTCCTCCTGGGTCCTCTCCACTTCCTCTCACATTAAATATATTATGTGAATCAGGAGACTTCTGCCTTGTCTTTTGAGACAGGATCCCACTGCAAAGTGTGGCTTCTTATTTGAATAGGCTGGATGGCTAGAGATCTCCAAGGATCCACCTTGTCTCCACCTCCTCAGCACTGGGATTACAAGCATACACTACCACAAATTTTTTTATTTACAAGGGTGCATATATATGCATTTATAACTTGCAGAATCCATTCAATATTGCTCCAAGGTATTTGTGTTTAGTGCTGCCCTATTTGGCTTAGATTACCTAACAGGGATATTTTCCCTGGAGAAGACTGAATCCCTCTCTCTTAATGATCAATAATTGCCGGTAGCTCTTCGTCTTAGCTGGGAACTTGTGAGATTCTCATTCATTCACATTGTCATGTCAACTGGTGTGTCATTGTACTGGTCTTGTTTAGATGACCATATTGTTGAGATATCATGGGTGCAGTTTCACTGTCCTATATAGAAGACAGTACCTGCTAGCAAATGTCCTGGTCCCCTAACCTTTGTGATATTTTCATCCCCTCTTCTGCAATGTGACCTGAGTATTTGGTGTAGGAGTTGCACTGTAAATGTATCAACTGGGGGCTTGGCATCCAGTGGTTGTTTTCTGCACCTTGATTGGCTGCAGAGTTCTGTAATGGTCTCTATCTGCTATCAAAACAAGCTCCTTTTTAGAGGAATGAAAACTACACTGGTCTGTGGATATAAGGATTGGTATCTCAGATGGATTTAGAAATTATACCTGGAAAGTGTCAGTGTTAGATTCTCCTCCAGGGTCTGTAACTTCTCCAGTGACAGGGGACTGGCTAGGTTTACAACACTAGACATGAACTCCCTCCTGCTGGTGGTGTCTTGAGACCAATTATAGGGCTGTTAGCCACCCAAAGAGTATCTATTGTACCCTGTGGATATCTTGCCATGCTGGTCAGTGCTGCGGTTTCCATGTTTTAGAGATGGAAAAGACTGGAATGCTGATTCTTTTCTCTGTTGGCAGCTTGCATTGATTGCTTCTCATCTTACTATTAGAAGTCCTCAGGGAGGTAGACAGCTTCCAAGTCAAATGCAGATCAGTTCTTCCAATCCTGCATATGAAGTGTGTGTCTTTAGCAGTAGGGTCTAAGTTTCAAGTTCTGGGAAGTAATCAGGGGCAACAGCAATAGCCTATACTGTTTTGGAACTCTCTTGGGCTTTCCATATATGTGTAGCATATATATATATATATATATATATATATATATATATATATGTACATACACATATATAAGATGAATTGCTAAGTGGTCTTATTAATAAAAGCCTGGAGGCAGATATTGGGGTGAAAACTGAAAGATCAGAGAAGCAGAAAGAACCCAGCCACATTCTTACCGCTAGGAAATCCTCAGCCAAAAAGGGAGCTACTTCCTGTATACCTATGTCTATATGCCTTTCTGTGTCCTGCCATCTTACTTTCTCTCTCCACCCAGCTACATCACTTTCCTCTTTCTGTCCAACTCTATCACTTCCTGTCTGTATGTACAGACCTCAAGACCTCTGTGGTTAACTACTGCTGGAATTAAAGTCATGTGCCACCATGCCTGACTCTGTTTCCAGTGTGACCTTGAACTTGCAGAGATCCAGATAAATCTCTGCCTTCTGAATCCTGGGATTGACTGACTTCTATGTTTAATATAGTAGCTGGCTTTTTCCTTTGGTCCTCAGATAAGATTTATTGGAGTGCACAAATAAAATATCACCACAATACATATATATATGGAGATATATATATATATATATATATATATGGATATATATGTGTATATGTCTATATGTGTATGTGTGTGTGCTTTTGTGTATATAAACTTATACATACATATATATCGTATGTATATTTTTAAGTAAAAAAAATGTTTCCATGTGGCTTTGTCCAACATCCTTCAGGCTATTTGTCTCTCCCTCAATATTACCCTCTGCCATCCTTCTCCAGTTAAAATTTCCATTTTTTCCCCCACTTTCCTCTTTATAGCACCAGTATTCTGCTCTTCCCCTTCTCCAGGCTCTTCAGGCCTGGTGATCCCCTTTTACACTTCTGGTTCCAATGGTTACACCAGGTTATAAATCACATCTTCTATTTGTCATCTTAGGTTATCCCACTCAATATAATATTTTCTAGTTCCATCTATTACCTGCAAATTTCAGAATTTCATTTTTCTTTACTGCTGAATTGAATTCCATTGTGTATATGCAACATGTTTTCTATTATTCATTTATCAGTTGAAGGCCACTTAAGTCATTTCAATTTCCTAGCTATTATGAATAGAGTGACAATGAACATGGATGAGCAATTATCTTTGGTGTAAGATGCAGAGTCTGTTGGGAATACACTCAGGATTGGAACAGCCAGGTCATAGGATAGATCTACTTGCAGCTTTCTCAGAATTCTCCACAATAATTTCCATAGTGGCTGCACCTGTTTGCAATCCCAACCGTGAATGAGGAGAGGAGTCTCTTTTCCCAACATCTTCACCAGTATTAGTTGTCAGTTGTTTTTTTTTGTTTTTGTTTTTGTTTTTTTTTTTTTTTGATCTTAGATATTCTGACTGGTATAGGTGAAATTTTGAAGTGGTTTCAATTTGCATTTCCCTAATTGCTGAAGATGATGAACACTTTTTAAGGTAGTTTTTTTTTTTCTGTTTTCTTTTTCCTTCTTTACTTTTTTTTTTTTTTCCTTTTTGAGACAGGGTTTTGTAGCTTTGACTGTCCTAGAACTTGTTCTGGAGACCATGCTTGCCTTGAATTCATAAATCTATCTTCCTGGTCTGTGGTGATTATTTTGTTGTATTCTAATAAAATTTGCCTGAAGATCAGAAGACAGAGGCATCCATAGAGTTAAGCATATCGGCCAGGCAGTGGTGGGCTGCACCTGCAATCCTAGCACTCCGGAGGCAGAGATCTGTCTGCATCACTTTGAGTTTAAGGCCACACTGGGCTATGTGAGATTGATCCAGTCTAGGAGAGAAACGGAACCAGGCAGTGGTGGCACACGCATTTAATCCCAGTATTTGGGAAGCACACACGCCTTTAATCCCAGCACTAGGAAGGTTGAGATAGGAAGTGAAATGGCTGGGCGGGGAAAGGCATATAAGGCCTGAGGAGATAGGAATTAGAGCCCTTCAGCTGAGAACTCAGAGCCATTCAGTCAGAGGATTCATGGAGACAGGATAGGCTGAGAAGTTGGCGAGGTGAGAAGTGGCTGTGACTCGTTCCTTTGTCTCTCTGATCTTTCAGCATTTACCCCAATATCTGGCTCTGGGTTTTCATTATAAGACCACTTAGGATTTGTGCAACACCGGCCCCTATTTCTTAACTTGAGACCTCTTTGTTCACTTCCATACCACATCCACACTTTTTAATTGGGTCGCTTGTTTCTTTGAGTCTGGTTTTTTTTTTTTTTTAATTCTTTATACAGTCTGGAATTAATTTGCTATCATAGCTTTATACTTAGCAAAAATTTTCCCTGTCCTATGCTTCCCCTTCACTTGAATGACTGTTTTTCTTGCTATACAGAAACTTTTCAGTTTTCTGAGGTCCCATTGGTCAATTGTTGCCCATAATCCAGGGCAAATAGAGTCCTATTCAGAAAGTCCTTTCCTACATCTATATATTGTAGGTTACTGTCTAAGTTTTTTTATTTTCTGTGGGTTTCAACATTAAGGCCTCTGATCCACTTGGTTTGTTTTTGTGGAAGATGATACATGACAGATCAAAACAGTTTTCTCAGGACCACTGGTTGACAATGCTGTCTTTTCTCTAGTGTTTATTTTTGGCAACTTTGTTGAATACCAATTGGCTGTACATAAGTGCACTCATGTTTGGTTCTTTTATTTTCATTAATCTATGTCTGCTTTTTTTTAAACCAGAAATGTAATGTTTTCATTGCTATGACTCTGCAATATAGCTTGAAACATGCTATAGTAATCCCTCAAGTATTGTTCTTGTCAATTGTACACACAATTGGCTCATCAATCCAGGGTCTTCCATTTAAGTTTGAGAATGACTTTTGTATTCCTCTGAAGATAGTATTCAAGATACTGATTGACGTTGCACTGAATCTGTACATAGCTTTTGGGAGGATGGTAATTTCCATGATATTAATTTTACCAATCCATGAGCATTGGGGGAGGATCTTTCCATTTTCTACTATTTTTAAGCTATATTTTTGAGTATATTTTTTATTTATTTTATTTACTTATTTATTTTACATCCTGACCAGTTTCCCTTCCCTTATCTCCTCCCCACCCCCCCCCCCCCGTTTACTCCCCTCACCTCCCTTTTGTCCTCTCTACTCCTCTGTTTCTGTTCATAAAGGGGCAAGGCCTCCCATGGGCATCAACAAAGCATGGTATATCAAGTTGCAGTAAGATTAAGCACCTAGGTTGGGCAAGGAGATCCAATATGAGGAATATTGTTAATGAGAGTTTCCATGCCTTCTTTCTCTGTTGGTTTGTTATTAGCATATAAAAGGGTCCTGATTTTTCTAAGGTAATATTGTATCCTGTAACTTTGCTGGAATTGTTCATTTCTACCAGTTTTCTAGTGGATTTGCGGTTGCTCTTATTTATATAATATCACACTATCTGCAAATAAGGATAAGTTGACTTCTTTTCCAATTTGTATCCCTTTAATTTTCTTCTTTTATTTTATTGCCCCAGCTAATGCTTTCAGCACTGTATTGAAAAAGGAGTGAAGTGAGTGAACAGCCTTGTCTTCTTCTTAATTTCAATTAGATGATTTTGAGTTTTGTCTCCATTTAGGAAGACTTTTAGCTGTGAGTTTGTTATACATAGTTTTGATTATGTTGAGGTGTGTTCCTTCCAGCCCTAATCTCTGCAGGACATTTATCATGAAGCCATGTTAAATTTTTTCCAAAGTCTTTTTTTCATCTATTGAGATGATCATGTAATCTTTGTCTTTAAGTCTATTCGTAGGATTTATTACACTTATTGACTTACATATGCTGAGCCATCCAGGAACCACTGAGATAAAGCCCACTTCATCACAGTAGATGATCTTTTTGATATATGTCTATATTCAGTTTGCAAGTATTTTATTTGAGGATTTTGTCCCTATGTTCTTTAGGGATATTGATCTGTGTTGTCTTTTGTTATTGTTGTTTGTGTCTTTACCTGGTTTGGGGAGTAAAGTGTGACTAACATCGTAGAGGGACATTTGAAGTGTTTTCTCTCTCTCTCTCTCTCTCTCTCTCTCTCTCTCTCTCTCTCTCTCTCTCTCTCTCTCTCCTTTTAAATAATTTTACAAGTATTGACTGTAAAGCCTCTTTAGAATTCTGACAGATTCTATCCTGACTCCACCTGGGTTGGGTTATTGTCATTCGTACGTAAGACAAGGAGAAAGCTCTCATATCAAGGCTGGACAAGACGACCCAATAAGACCAAAAAGAGTCTTAAGGACAGGCAAAAAGAGCCCACTCCCACAGCTAGGAGTCCCACAAAAACACCAAGCTAACAGCCATAACATATACAGAGGACCTTGGTTAGACCCATACAGGCCCCTTGCTTGCCCCTTCAGTCTCTGTGAGCCCATATGAGCCCTGACTAGTAGATTCTCAGTGGGCAGTGTTCTCCTGGTGTCCTCCATGACAATTGCACTTGTGTACATGGAAATTAAACAGTTGGATTAATAGGTGAGTCCTTTCCTGAAACATCTTTTAGAAGAGTTCGAAGTGATGTTCAACATAAGAATCTTCAGCTTTCTTCTATGCTTCATATTTAGCTTAATTGGCTATGTAAGTTACTGTGCTCTTTCAACTGCCTGTAGGTGGCTTAATGAAGCAGATTTCTATTAGGAAACATTTACTTTTGACATGATTAAGCCCATTTTTTGATTATTTCCTTGAATCATAAAATAGAATTTTTTTCTTAAACATTCTTTCCTTCATGCATATCATCTAAATTTAAAATTTTAACAAGGATGTTATAGGCTTTTCTCATTAAGCCCCAGCTTCGTCATTTCTTAGGTTCTATGGCCTTAATTACTTATTGCCTTACTTTACTTGATTTCTGATATAAATACTTCACCAAGTTCTCTATATTTCAGGTTATTATTCTAAGCACTTTATTTACATTGATTTAATTTACAAAACATTAATAAAATATAGACAGTGTGAATAAACTTTCTTTATAGACCAGAGATTTGAAATGCTGAAGTCTCCTGTGGGTACTTGCCCTACAGCTCCTAAACAGAACTGTTGTGACCTCATCACAAGCTGTGTGGCCAGGGTACAGTCTATTATTTAAAACTCGTCAAAACTGGTTCCTAGCTCGGATCTGACATAAAATGAATGAACAGTTAATCTTTTGAAAAGACAATCTTGTTGTTGTTTCTTTTTGTATTTTATACAGTTACATAAAAGATAGTTGGAAACAACATCGGAGACCCTAATCCATACTTTATTACAAGTTGAAACTATAAATGAACAAAATAAAAAGTAAACACTCTGTCCAATAAGCAATATTTCTGGCTGACTAAGGAGGACTGACCTTAACAGAGGTGTTGGTGATGATGCCCCCAACATGCATAGAGAAATCCAGAGAATTGAACTTTATGGTGGAAAAAAATGTGGGCTTTGGCACATACTAATTTAGTTCTCAATCTAAAATCAAAATTGTTTTGCAAGATAAAATGACTTAAACTCTATGAGACTTGGTTTTTCTTATCTGGACAGAAATAGAGTTAACAATATTTGACTGATAAACTAAACCAAAGAACAAGTGAAGGGCAATAATGCTTAGCACAGAATATTAAAGCATAGACTGATATAAAATATGTCTTAAGACATGGCTTTTTCATGAACATATGAAGACCAAAAAGGAGAAATTATTACACAGAAGTCCCATACATCATTTCTTAAATGATCCCATAATTTTCTTTGCCTTTCCATAGTTCACCACCTTCGACAACTTGTTGTCTTCTGTTTGAACATGATGAGACACCACAGAGCATGGGGTTGGTTGCACTATACCCCCCACTGACTCACACTCATGGTGCCAACTAGTACCAAGATGAACACTGCCAATAGAAGCTTCTTTAGTGGTCTCTAAACCAGCAGAAACTTCACTGAAAAACAGCTCCAGTTAATCAGTCTCCAAAGTGTTGTTCAGAGACATCTCTCCATATCTGCTCTCTTGCCTACATATCTGTGACAAAATTACTATGGTTTCAAGTGTTAAAGCCAAAATGGAGCCTCAAAAATGCTAACAGTATATTTCTAAACACAATGGTAATGGTGGAGAAGATGAAATCAAATGTTTTATCCATTGTACCCATGATCTAAAATGAAGACACTGCTATCTTTTATAATCTTAAATGCACATCAAACTGGAAAATTGTTATATTGTTTTACTGTTCCATTTTCTCCATCATCTAAAAATGAACACTTTAAAGTACCAATCTGTGCTTGCATAAATGAAATATTTCCAGAAAGAAGCTTGATACAAAAACTATTACTTCCAATTCCTATTTTCAGTGAAAAAATTTCACCTTTAAGAGATGAAACAATAATGAAAGTGATTTTAGAATAACTGTCCCAGGAAGTTGGGTATTTGTGTACGTCCTATTACACAAAGTTATTTCTGCAGCGCTACAAAAGTAAAGGACACATTTCACTGCTGTTGTTTAAAGTATCCATGGCAGTTAGGAGAGTGGGCAGATAGGCGCTTGGGGACACACTCTGGGTTTTTTAATGTGAGGAAAGGGAATAGGCCTTTGCCTCTGACTCCATCCCTACCTCACACAACTGTTCTGGATCTGTCTAGCCTCACCTTACCTTGCACAGAAGCGTACCACGGATACTGTGTAGCTAGCTCCAGTGACGTCCTTTCCACCCCTAAACAGCACCAATAAGAGTGTGAACTGAGAGCCATGTCCATGCAGACTGGTCTTCCGCCACACTCAGCAAACCCCTCTCTTCACCAATCTAAGCTGAGGGGCCTTTCAGGGAAACCTGTGATGTGGAGCTCTGGTGTCAGCCTAGCTCCTGCAGCGCTGCTCCAGGGCTGCCATGTCAAGGCAGGCAGCATAGGGAAAGATGTCTTTTCCTCTCCACTGGGTTCCTAGCATCATCAAAAACTGAAAAGAATCCAGAATAATTTCACACATGAATATAAACCTTAAGTTTTATTAAAAACCACAACACTTTAGGCACAGATGTTTTAAAATTCGTAAGATTGAATTCTCTTAAATTTTATTATTATTATTACTACTATTATTTTTGTTGTTGTTATTGTTAAAAGAAAATCCAAGATAGTCCAATCAAGCTTTAACTCACTAAAATGAGGTGTGTGTGTGTGTGTGTGTAATTTAAATAATTAATTTTAAAATGGTAAAATATTAACAGAGAAGAGTGCTTGGAATAATATCTTCTAGAATGGCAGAGAAAGTGGAGCAGTGTTGAGTCTCAATATCTCCTCTTATGTTAAATGTTCAGTTTAATTACTTATTAAATTTACAAGCTAGTCTGATTACACAAGTCTCTGGATACATGTGAATCACATTATTATGTCTTATAAATCCTCTCAAGCAGAGAATCCTTCAGTTTAATTTGTGAATAATTAGCTGAAATGTATTAGTAAAATCAAAAGCTAGTCAACGTTCATAATAAGGAAGCCAATTACTATTTCTTGAAACATACAGAAAAGCATGTATATGCTTCTTCATGCAAAGTGAGAACTGAAGTACTTAAATAAGTAAATATGGATTAAATTGAATTATGTTGAAGCTATTTCATATTAATTAGTTGATGTCTGTACTTCTCATTAGTCATGATTATTAAGTAATAATGTTATATTACATGTCACTGTGTATGCTAAATTTTGGAAGATAGGTTTTTTTCACTGCTCAGGTCTATGCAAAAGCAGTATTTAAATTCAAACTTACAAAATTTTCTTTTTCCATAAAACCTCATTTTTGTATATATATATATATATATATATATATATATATATATATATATATTAACAATGTTTGTTTTCTCTAAGTCTTTGGGGTATCTAGTCTTTAGTTCTTGGTTGCCCAAGCAGTATGCGGTATGAGTTCCTCCGTGAAGTGGGCCTAAGGTCAAATCAGACATTGGTTGCTTACTCCCAGAAGTTCTGTGCCACCATTGCCCTAGCATTTGCAGGTAGGACAGATAGATTGTAGGTCAAAGGTTTTGTGGCTGGGTTGGTGTCTATGTTTCTCTTTTGGTGGTCTACAGAGTACCTTCCTGACCCAAAGATACTAGAACACAGTTTGTAAAATATTTTTAAAATTATCACCTTCAAACTTTTTCTGCATCATTTCTGTTACCTCTAAATTCAACAGTTAAATTGAGATTATGTTTTGTTAGTATCAGTTGACTTACACTGACATTCTATTTTGGATGTGACAATAGTAAACAAAACCTAGATATTTGATGTATGTTTTATTCTTCTCAGTTCAAATAAATTTTGAAAATTCTTACGTTTTTCATTTAAGATGTGTTATTGTGTTCCATTTATTTCTATGTTATATTAATTTTGAATGAGAACACATGCCATTATTTTTGTCTCACATTGTCTAACACAAACAATCTTCTATTTATTATGTAGGTAATTATTAATAGACATTGCTCTGAGGGGTGATGGATCCTGGAGGTAATCAATACAGGAACTCAGACAAGAGAGCCTACAGATTTTGTTAAACTGTGTTCAATTTTATAAACTCAACCAAAAAAGTTTATGGAGCATCAACTCAAATTAGGTTTTTCAAATCTTGAAGCCACTTTTCCCTTGTATTTTTGGTATGGTTTAGATATAAATAGCTTAAAAACCTTGGCTATGAAAAGCATGCATCCATTATGGCTGCTTGGTTAGTAGATAGCACTAAGACAAACAATTCCCATGGGAAACCAAGGTGTAATTTATTATGTATATCAGACGTGATTCAGCCAAGCTGCTTTTCCTTCTCAGGCAAAAACTCCTGTCCAATTTTGAGCTCAGTATACTAGATAGTTTACAAGGCTCAAAGATGGAAAAGGTACAAAATAGACAAACCCATTCCAAAATGGAGAAATGAGAAGAAAGGAAGGGTTGGAGGGTCCCAAGCAAGATCAGAACTTCACCAGGAACAGTCATTAGATTCTGAGTCTTGAGACTGACCCTTTAAAATACATATTCTAAAACTTGATATTTGTTTATTGTTCAAATTAGTGGTTTCATTATGATTTTTTTCAGAGTATTTATTTGTCAAATTTTCTTTAATACATCAGTATTTTTCTAACCAGGAAGAAAATATATCAGTGTATGACTGAATCTCTGGTTCAGAAGGTTTTTTTTTTTTTTTCTTATTTTTCTAAAGCCAAGAGATATCTCCCTATGTTTCTCAACAGTTGTTCTACATTCTTATTTCTAGGGTGTCATTATAACTTCAGCTCATAAAACACTGAGTTGTTCATATAATACCAAATGACACGCCTACTCCCTAGCCCTATACCTGTTGATGTGGAATGGTATCCTCTTTTCTAAAGTTCTTTTTCACTTAATTTTCGGTTTCCATTTCTGTTGTAGTAAAATACCCTGGTAGAAAACAGCATAATGGAACTAGAGCTTTACTTTAGCTTACAATTCTAAGATGTAGTCTTAGAATTCATAGAGAAGTCAAGGCAGGAACTTCCAATAGTCACATCATAGCCACAGCCCAAAACACAGAGAACGAATATATATAAAATGCATTACTTGCTCCCTTATGCTCAGGTCCATATCTTTGCTCATGTAGTTTAGGATACTAATCTTGGGGAATGGTTCCCCACACAGTGGGCTGTTCTTCTCCCATCAGTTAATATGTGACAATACCTCTCCCAATGATATGCCCATAGCCCAACCTAATGTTCACAATCCCACACTGAGACTCTCTAACTAGTTGAGTCTATGTTGAGTCAACTTGACAATTAAAACTCACCATCACAATCACTATTAATACTTATTTATTATCTAAGAAATTCCTAATATATTCACATATCCAGAAAAACCCTTCAAATCTTATCAATGTGGTAACATAACAACACCAGCTCTACTTTTTCAGCTTCAATATTTTAGTTACATCTATGTAGGGATACATATTTTTTAGTAACTTGTCTTCTTTGATGATTCCTCTTCAAAATTAACTTTATCATGTTCTTATCAAATGTTCAAAAAATTGGAAAGAAACTTGACATAATGAGAAAAAATGAAATAAAAATAATAAGGAAAATAATCTTCTGTAGTTCTATAAATAAATTATGGCAGGCCTTTTCATCTTTCTAAATGGAGAGAAGTTCTCTTCCAGTGGTAATTAACCATATTGAAGTATTGGTTATCTTTTAATTATATTTTAGGCAGGGAAATATATTAGGTTAAATTAAAATAAATTTATTACAATAAAGAATGTTTTTTAAAAAAGTCTTTTTAACTTTACAATAAGTAAAACAATTATCTGTGATCTATAAGACCAAGCACTCATTTCTAATTTTAACATGCTTTTTTAAAAAAAAAATCTAAACTTTAAAATCCTGAGACAAAGGAGAACAGAAGTGTCCTCAGAAGAACATTCTGACTGTTGTATTATTGATTCAGTGCATAGACACACTGGTATCTAACTGGCTTTCATCCCCTATAATCATCCTGCAACATCCTGGTCACATTCTCCAAACCTGTGCTGAAGGAATACTAACATACCCATTAGATAAAGATCTCCAATGCCATTTCTAACACAAAAGGATTAAGGTCTTCCTATGTAGCATCACAGCCTCTCTAGGCTAAGCCAGGATGCCACTGCAGAGATAGATGACTACAGGTTCATAGTGCACAACAGCATAATCTAGATCCTTGTGTCTCAGCTAGAAATAACTTTGAAAAGCACATATGGGTTTTCTTAATAAGGGACTTTTGCAGAGTATAGGTTCAAAGACAAAAATCTTACACTTTTCTTTAAACATCTCTGAGGTATATCTGTATCCACCTATTTTTATCATTAATAATATTTTAAGTTAACATACAAGCAATAGCTTTTGTTATGGCATTTTTGTAAATGGGTCATCGTACTTTGATCTACTTCACCCTGTTACTGCCTTCTCCACACTCTCCCTCGGACTTGTGTTTATGGACAATGTGGCATTTTGATTTTATTAATTAGTAAATTCACATTCAAAATGTGGGTTTTTAATCATAAAGTGGGTCTAAAAATAAAAGGCTCCCTGGTAACAAGTAATAGAAGGGTTTTTGTTTTATTTGTCCTTAATAACTTAGTCTCCATTATTCTCCCCCCCCAAAAAAAAACAACCCCAATGAAATAATAACAAACCAAGATATTAATTACTTTTCTAGTTGATGTGACAAAATACCTCAAAAACAATTTAGGGAGGGAAGGTGTTTTATTTTGTTCCATGGTTTAAGAAGGAACACGGTACCTCATGGTGGAGGAGACATGGTAGCAGGAGATGGAGGGGGTGATCGCACCCAGTTGGAAGTCAGGAGGTAGGAAGGTGGGTGACTGGTTGTCAGGGACCTTTCTCGTCCCCTTCATTTTTATTCACTCTAAGACCTAACTCATTCAACGGGGGCTGGCCTCACTTAGAATGGGTCTTTCTGCTCCAATTTATTCTCTCTGTAAATGTCCTCACAGGCTTGCTCAGAAGTGTGTTTTGTTGGTGGTGTAAAATCTGGCTGTTGACAATGTGGGTAAATCATCACAGGAGCAAAGCAAAACAAAAGAAAAAAAAAAAAACCACAGAAAGCTAAGCAACTTTCAGAGTCGAACATTTTATCTGTTATAATCTTCTTTGTGGCAATGAGTTCACTGGTCGTAAGATTAATAAGCATTTATAGTTTTATGCTTACCAAGGGTACCCAAATAAAGCTGATAAAGTTAGTTTAAAGGTTTAAAATGTTTCAGCTATGTTTGTTTTTTAAAGCACCAAGAGTTGTGGCAGCCCAGTCTTCTCTTCTAAGGTAGTCTAGTAAAGAAGCTAGAAACCTTTAACAGCTGTGTTCAGGAATTCAATCACAAAAATTAAAGTATCAGGGAAGATATGTGGACTCATTATTCTGAGGTTTTGCTGGAAATCTTCCTGATTCTAATAGTCAGTAGTGCTTAGTTGGTGGCCAGGGGCCAAGAGAATTAATGAGATGTTTTTAAAATCTGAAGAGCATCATCAAGTGATTGAAAAAGAATAAAATTGATTGTTTTTAAGATAATACCACCCTGGCAACAGTAATCTGAAAACTTATTTAGGAAAGACTATCATCTTGCAATTGGGTGCCATGTGATGGTAAGTTTTGGTTGAATTAATGTATTTCAGCCAAGAGCAGAAGGACATGAAATAGTAAATGCTTCACCAATTGGAAATGGTAACCTAGAACATGACATGGGAAGTATTATGGTAAGTAAAAACCATGGAGGCTAAATTTACATTAAATGCAGGGAGATCCAATCTATTTAAGATTAAAAATAGTATATAAAATGCTTATAACTTGTACTTGCCATTGTATCATGAGAAACGTAAACCATTATTTTAACATGGGAGTTTCAGGCTGGATTACTGTTAAACACAGACATTAATGTGTTAACCTTGGAGAATCACTTACATGATGACAGAATCATTATAATTCAGAAATGTAATGTATTTTGGTGCTAAGGAATTAGAGCAAGGTTCATGAATTAAAAATGTGGTAATGGAATAAACGGATCTCCTGGAAGATGCTTGCTTTTCTCTATGTGCCTTATCCTAGGTCTGCATCCCCTGAGCAGACGGTGTGAAGACTACAAAGCAAAAACTGGACACTCCTCAAAACTGGACACTACTCTGGCATTCAGAGTTGCATGTATTTGGTGGATGTTTTTATTAGGACACTTTTAAGATTTGGGCATTTTCTGACATTAATGCACATTTTTGTATTTCGGGATATAAAATGGAAGGCTAAATTATGCACTCTGTAGTTTAATTTTGAGATGATCACAAGCGAAAGTGATTAGCAGATGTCATTAATCATTCTCTCAGCTCTGTCAATGCATGTGATTACAATAGCCAATATTTTCATGAAATAGCGACAGTACCATGGAAACAATTTTCCAAACAAAAAAACTCAGAAAACATTATAAAAAATACTACTTAAAATTAAAATCTTTTCATTTATAATTAAAAATTTTAATTTACTAATGCATAAAACAAGAATGCAAATTCTAGAAGAATGTAATATCACTAACAATGAAAGACTTGGGTTATTTTTATGCATTAATGGCATGTTGGTTTGCAGGGTAGAAATACTGTTTTGTAACTGTTGCACATGTGGATGTGGGGACTAATGATTCCTTAAAAATAATTTAATTTATTGTGAAAGTGATAAGCTACAAAATACCTAGCCTTTGGCCTCTGTTTACGTATATTTATTAATAATATATTTAAAACATTTCATTTTCAGAACAAACTAAGTGAGACTCAAGTATCTGGACACCATGAGTTATCTCCAACAGTAAAATTGATAATTGTCAAAAACCAACCAAAATGTATTTAAAATATTCACCTAGATATTTATAACCATTTAAAGACAAAATGATACCAACAAGTAAATAGAAAACACAATCCAGTTATTTGAAGCTATATTTTAGTTTTAGTTTTAGAAATATGGAGATCAATTAAGAAATTTAAAATTATACTTTTTTTTTTGAGACAGGGTTTCTCTGTGTAGCTTTGCGCCTTTCCTGGATATCGCTCTGTAGACCAGGCTGGCCTCAAACTTACAAAGATCTGCCTGCCTCTGCCTCCCGAATGCTGGGATTAAAGGCGTGTGCCACCACTGCACGGCTTAAAATTATACCTTTATGGCTTAATCTCTTCCTGTCTTAATTGTACCACTTCTAGAATGTTTTTTAAAATATTTTATTTTATTTTTACTTAAATTTTAAAATAATTTAATTTATGAATAGTTTATTTACATGGTTTTTGCAAGTCTTGTGGTTTCTTCATTTATTATTGCTACACACACACACACACACACACACACACACACACATATATATATGCACAACAAGTCATATATATGTATATATATGACTACTTGGTATTAGATAATCAATTAGAAGACAGATACTTAGGGAAGACTTATTCCCTCTCTCGGCAGTCATTTATTCCCTGTAGCTTTTTATCTTTGGGTGAAAGCTTGTGAGATTTCCCCCACCCATGTTGGCATGTAAATAGTGCTGTTCACATCTTATTCAGGTGACCATGTCATTGAGATTTCATGGATGCAACTGCCCTGTCATAGATAGAAGATACAGTCTTGCAACATACAACCTGGTCCTCCCACTCTTATAATCCCTCTACCCCCTCAGATGTTCCCTGAGTCTTAGATGTAGGGCTTGAGCTGTAGACATATTCTCTGGGGTTGCACACAACATAGCTCTCTGCATTTTGACCAGTGTGGCTTTCTGCAATGGCTTCTGTCTGGGGCAAAGTTAAGTTTCTTTGGTGAGTGGTGAAAGCTATTCTAATTTGTGGAGATGAGAGTCATTTTTATGAAGGTAGAAATTATAATGCTTTGGGAATCTGATGATAGTGGGTTCTCCTATAGATTCCCCAGCCTCACCAGCCATGGACAATACCTATATTACAGTCCTAGACATGAATCCCTTGAGTGGGCTTTAAACATGTCATATTTAAGAAATGGAATATTTTTGACCATTAGAAGAGGGAAACATGATATCTGATACAATTAGTGATAGTAAAGGCACAAGTTGTATGTATATTGAGGTCTATACATCATTCGGATGTGAAATTTAGCAAATTAAGGTTTAATGTTCTTCCCCAAAGAGAGAAAATATTAAAGGGTAAGTGTCATCTTGGCTTGGTCTCAAAACTACATTAGATCTGCAGTGTACAGAGCTGATTGCAAATGTTGGAGGGATTACCTCACTGTGACATAAAATTCATGCCAGAAAGTGAAAATTTTTTCAAAGTAGTGGTTTTGTAAAAGTGGGCACAAACGCCAAATACCATATCAGGGTCTGTCCTAGAATTATTTACTGTCTCAGATGCTCATACTCCTCCTTGTTAACTACAAAACCAGCACAAAGATGAAATGTTCCCATGAGCACATTTGATTTTCTCACATTAATTACCTCACACAATTCATCACTTTTCCTCTTTTATAATTCAGATTTGTGACTCTTCGGTGTAATACACATTTTCAGTTTGATTTACAGATAGGGAATTTATTTTTACTAGAAATGAAAGTCATATTTAAACTAGCAACTAAAAATATACCTTTGTGTATGTGAATGGGATATATGTGCCAGTGTGTATGAGTGTGTGTCTAGGTACACACACCTGTTCGTGCAGAGGCCAAAGAAGGACACCGGGAGTCCTGCTCCCTCACATTTTACCTTGTATCCTTAAGGCAGTGCCTCTCATTGAACCTGAAGCTTGGCTAAACTGGCTGTGCGGTAAGTTCTAGTAACTGTCTGTCCTGTATACCACCTACATCCAATGTTGGAGCTACAGGAGCATGTGACCCCACCCAGCTTTTACACGGTGCTGGCTATCTGAATTCACATCCTTATGCTTACACAGCAATCACTCTTACCAACCAAGCCATCTCCACAGCCTGTAAAATACCTTTCAAGCGACACTGTACCCAAGCAAATTCATTTCTTATCTTCCACATTGGTTGTTAATATTTAAATTACCGAAGCAACACTCAGTGGAAATACTTTCTGCTACTACAACTCAGGAAGTGTACTCTCATCCAGCAAGGCAGAGTGCTCACTGGAAAGTTTCACTCAGCTGCTGGCGTTTGTGTTCCTAGATGCTGTCTGGGAATCCTTTGTGATGAAAATGATACCATTTTCATTTTTAATGGCTACATGAGTATTTAAATTTTAACTTGCCGCTATATTTTCTTTGAGAAATGATAAGTATTGATATTAAAAATGAACATCATCAGGAATTAATCAGTTGTTTGCCTGAGCCTGTGAAATATTTTGCAGTGGGAGAATTAAATGTCCTATTCACTTACCACAGGCAGGATAACTCTTTATTATAGGACAAGTAGCCCTCCTCAGATCTTAGATGAAAGACAGACCAGGATTATATCTAACTCATAAATCAAAAAGTGCAAATAAAAGCTTTCATATATTCCAGAAAATTTAATAATTCATACATACAGCTGCATGAGCTGTAGAATCTGGTTTAAGAAATACGCAAAATCACAAAAATCTTCAACTTAGTGAAATTTAAAATGTATTCTTGAATGCTAATCCCTGTTAACAACTCTGTTGGCATGTTAAACCTCACAGCTCCAAAATTATTTGACACAAAAATAGAAATAATCCTCACAGGAAGTTGTTGTTTAATGCACATTGCTGTTCATGTTAGAAGATCATGAAAATGTTGAAACCCTATGATAAGACTTAGCAGATTCATTTAGATAAAATGTCCAGATGAGTTATTACATGTACATAAAACACATGCATATGCAGAAATAACACAAATTGCCATGAAAAGAATAAAGAACATGTCATATCTAAGAAATGGATTATTTTTGATCATTATAAGAGGGAAACATGATATCTGATACAATTTGTTAGTGATAATAAAGGCACAAGTTGTATGTATATTGAGGTTTGTACATAGAACATCATAAAAGACAGAGCTCAGGCCCCTTTGTTGAAATGGTTGCTTTGGGTCCACAGTAGACATTCTGACTCAGCATATCTGAGCAGAATAGCCAAGAAAACTGCATGTAAATTAAATTTCCATTGTGATTATTTTGCAGTGTCATCTACTATTTTAAAATAATGAGAGCACAGTTTGGTATGTCTCCACTGCTTTAGTAAATCCACATGAAGCTGCTAGTCACCCAACCACAGAACTCAATATCTTAACACGGCAAAGAGAGGGAAATGAAAGTTTTATCTGCCACTGATTTACTGTTTGACCTTGAAAAAAATCCACTGGGTTGCCCAGGCTTTTAGTCCTCTCATGGACATGTAGCTGGAGTTTTCTCCAGTCCCACCCGGGCCCACAGCCACTCAGAACCAAGTAAATGTACAGAGACTTATATTACTTATAAATTGTTTGGCCGTGGCAGGCTCCTTGCTATCCAGTTCTTATATCTTAACCCATTTCTATCAATCTATAAGTTGCCACGTGGCTCTTGTGGCTTACCGGTACTTTTACATCATGCTTCCTCTATCTCTGGCTGGTGACTCCTGACTCAGCCTTCCCTTCCCAGAATTCTCCTCTCTGATTATCCCACCTATACTATACTTCCTGCCTGGCTACTAGCCGATTAGTGTTTTATTTTTCAATCAGTCAGAGCAACACATTCACAGCATACAGAAAGACATCCCCAGCATGGACAGAACGAAGCATTAAGCTAGATGACTTCTGGAGAGCCTATCCATTTTATCATCCTGTTGAAGTTCGATGTAAAGAATCATGTGGATCTGGAAATGAGTGTGAAGTATCCAGTCTCAGAAAGATAAGTAAAGTATGTGTTGCCACATGTGTGGATGCTTAAGTAAATGTTTATTACTGTGGCTATGAGTCTGGATGCAGGCTATGCAACTAGAAAGCCCTTTAGAAGGGGAAACAAGGTAGATGGAGAGATAAGCAGTATAGGAAATAGAAGAGTACGGAAGGGACAGTGGGGTGGGGAATAGAGAGAGGAGAATCAAACAAAACCAATTAGATATGCAAATATCAAAATGAAACTACAACTTCAGATGCTAATTTAAAATATAAATTTAGAACATGAGATGATCCTCTCTTATGTTATGAAGGCTTACAAAATTTCTACCCACAATGTCCATGGATTTAATTCCTATATGCCCTTCAAATTAAAATATATTATGCCTTTAAGTTTGTAGAAATTGGAAAGATGGCATCTGTGCATATATACTAAGAATGATAGCACTGTCACTTACCAGTACGGTGCTCCCACTTCTGTGTCTCTTTAAATAAATTTGAAATAGGTTTCAAAGTCTGGTTCCCTTCCACAGAACAACACTTGAACTTTTGAGCAGTCATGATGAACTGGTGAAGATTTTTGTTTAAGGAACACAGATTGCCATGGGCTCTTTCCAGAAGCAGTGATTTGAAAACATTCAATTAAATTTTCTCTTTGAACCTTTGGAAGAAAACAGTTTTAGTTAAAGTACCCATTTAAGAGATATTGCCTTCTAGGAGCAGGATGCTTTGAAATGAAATTATCGGACTACTCTTTCAAAATCCTGTTTTCCATAATTTCTCTCTAGCAGTATGTCAGTGAAATTTCACCTGAATCACAGAGGGGAAAAAATGATACTCTGCCAAGTTGCCACAGGAAATTGCTCAGAAATATGAAGCAAATGTTGTGGTCTAGATGCTAAGTGTTCAGGATTCACCTCCACTATCATGCATCTCACATTCAGATGTTCTGTGTCTACTGCAAACAATTCTTTTCCTGAGTAACATCTGTAATGACTCAAAGTTCCACTGTGTTTTCAGAAGTTTGCTGAAGTTTTTGAACACATATTTGATCAAAGGTCCAGTGAAAACCTACATTAGCCCCTCTAAGGAGTTCCCACTGTGAGCTAGTCTTATTTTCCAGGAGGGGGTTTTGAAATCTGGAGATCAACAGTATTTCTCATCATTTTCTGTTTTCCTTTAAGAGGTAAAATTAAATTCTTAGTCCTAGCCTAGTGAGCACATCTGAATTTTAACATTTAATTCAAGTACATTATTCCCCAGTCTAATAACTGAACACACTCCTCTCACAGCTCTAAGCCTTAAATTTCTACATTTGTATTCTTTCTTTTAAAAAAAAGAATTTATTTATTTATTTTACGTGTGTGTGTGTGTGTGTGTGTGTGTGTGTGTGTGTGTGTGTGTGTGTATTACATGAGTGCAGGATACCATAGGTATCATAAGAGGACATCAGATCCCCTGAACCTGAAGTTATATGTATTATATGCAGTTGTGAGCCTGCATGTGTATGCTGGGAATCAAATGTAGGTTCTCTGCAAGAAAGGTAAGTGCTCATAACCACTAAGTCATTTCCATGGTCTCTATTTTTTTTTTATTGGATTTAACCTTAGACTAGTATGCTAGAAACTAAAGTGTAATATCTAATTCTGGCTTGACAGTATAGACTGGTAAACTTTTCATAATTTGACTGCAGATTTGTAAATTGTTTTCCTAAGAGTAGTAGGACAATTTGTAGGTACCAGTCACTGAGAACTCTGTTTGTCTATGCCAGTAAATTTCATTAAATCACTGGAACTGTTCTTTAAATTTTCCATCATTTCTTTCATGATTTCTTTGGTGTTTGTTGCTATTGTTTTGTGTTTGTTTGTTTGATTTTTGTGTGTGTATGTGTGTGTGTGTGTGTGTGTGTGTGTGTGTGTGTGTGTGTGTCTGTGTGTGTATGTGGCTTTGGTTTTGTTAGGTTTCTTTAATCTTCTGTTTGATTTTTTTTTGTATGTTTGTTGCTTTGGTCTTGTTGATATTCTTCAATCCTCTTTCTTCTCTTGAGAACTTCTGGTTCTCTTACAATGCATGTCTAAGCAAGAATCAATTAAAATGAAAAAAGAGGTCACATACACATTGAGGATCTAAGATGATAATGAGGCTTTAGTGGAAGCGGTTTGTGCTGGGTAAGCCCATAATATTTCTTATAACTAACATACCTTTAAAATGTTAGTTTCTATTCACAACAAAAATATTATCAGTTCTTATAAAATATCCTCTCTTTTTTCTGTCAGCAACTTGGAAAGATTTTTGGCCTAGGACACAAACAAGGAGACAGTCACATTCTTCCAGTTAGCAGAAAGGTAAGTGGAAGAGAAGGTAGCATGTGTGCCATTTGCTCATTTTAAGGCCAAGGCGATACATATAATTTCTCTTCTTCTGTTGGTGAAAACCAGTTACATAACTCCTTCTAGCTGCAAGGGAGTCTAGGAATAACTGTGACTTGGAGACAAATGACTCAGAAGCAATAGACAGCATTATAGAGAAGAAACCAGAATTTTTTGATAGAAAATAGTTGTTTATCAGAGTTAACAAAAAAGAAATGGGAGTTTTGTTATTAAACATAGTAATTTACACTTAATTTCCATTATCCATATGTATAGGGATAGCCATATTCTTAATCTCAAATCTCAAACTATAATCTTATCCTCCAATCTTGAACTAGCATGTTGAAGTCAAATGCTTCTTCTTCAATATAAGAATACAATTTTTAGAAGACTTGGAAAATTATATTAGAATATCACTAAAATTTGGAAATATTAGAACACAGTACTAAGAGATACTAAGAAGTATAAATCTTGTATATTCAGTATAAGAGAATCTGTTAGCTGCTTATTACTTTTCTATTATATAGGATGGTACTTATATGACAACAGATTGTATTTATATATTTGTGTACACATACATACACATGAATATATATGTAACAATAATAATCAAAGAAAAATAGGCAATCAAGTTGAGAGTGAGAGAAAATGTAGGAGGATTTGGAAAGAGAGTTCCTTGGAGGGTTTGGAGGGAGGAAAGGAAGGGAAAAGTAATGTAATTTTTTTCAATTAAAACGTATTTAAAAATGAAAATAAGAAAAAAAATCTATTAACCCTGTATCTCAGAAATTAATCATTTCTATAGTTTCTATTTTCTCAATTGTAAGATGGAACCATTAATACCTCATCAAACACATTTTGTAACGAGTCTATAAAAATAAACAGACTCAAAGATTATAGGCAACTTATACTTTATAAAAGGAAGGACAGAAGGAAGGGAAAAAGAGTAAAAAAAAAAACCAAATAGGCTGACATGATTTGGACTGTTATGCAAATTGTTGCCCTGGAAACCAAGAACTCCATCATTTGCACCCTGATTTTCTCCACACTACCTAAATTGTGCTTTATATTTAGTAATAATTATTTATTGAACAATATGTGTCATGTTTAAAGGGAAATATGCAAGAATAATGGGCAAGTGTGCATTTAACATGGATTTTATACATATAACATTGTTTTCTGATTAAAGAAGATTCTAAAAAGATAAACAGAGGATTGAGATATTCTACAAATTATATGAATAATTCTCGACATTTACATTCTAATCAAATATTAAACACTGGTGTGAATATAATACAGAAGGTCAAGGAAGAGACAAATCATAAGTAAAACATTTTATACTCTGAGTATCTTTGAGATGAAAGGCTTTGGATATAAAACTTTGCATTTAGGGGGAAAAAATCCAACAATTATCTCGGGCCATTTTTGCTGTATAAACAAATAAGATATCTTATAAATGACTGGAACCTTAAATGACTCAGAATTAAAAGTTGCTACCATGCAAAGTTAATGGAACAGATGGTCTTCTGAAATCACAGGGGAAAATGAAGTGTTTGTTCAAAATCATACCTCTTGTCTTAGAAAGGTGGGTGGAAATTTGAGCATAATATTATACATCAAAAAGATTGCTGAGGAATATATTTAAAGGCATGGATTCATTTGTTCCACTATAATATGTTTTTCTTTTATTATAAAAAGAACTTTATTTTATGGGTACCATCACTGTTCATACGAAGTCACCTATTGACTATCGGGATATTTCCATGAGATTGTAACTAGAGGCAAATGATTGTTTTCTATGTTTCAAAACCAACTTCTTTGTCATTCTCAAAGAAAACCTAAATAAACAGATTTTTTCCAGTTAATTTAAAATGTTTCTTTAATCATTATGCTTTTCATAACAAATATGTGCAAAAACACTGTTATAATTTTCTATAAATATTTACATTATCAGATTAGTGAAAGGTAACACTCTTCATCACACAAAACTTCAACCTTTTAATTGTTCTTACATAAAACACATTAGCAAAACAATGATTAGCCTTCATGTCTATGTCTTAGGATATGTGATTTGATAGCTGTATGTCTAGGAATAATTGCTTTATTACTTTAAATATTTAAATATTGTCTGGGAAGTACAATTAATCTTTAAATCTCGAAGCAGTCATTCAACACAAAAAATATTATTTCCTAAAAATTATATTTTATCTTTATTGTATGGTTCTACAACTTATAAGTTCAAAGTTAGATTTTTTAAGTTAATTTGGTTTTCAGAAAATAACAAGGAAATTACATTTCTACCATTAATTTAGTTATAGCTCCATCTATCAATTTAAATGTCAGTTACTAATATGTCATTTAAAATTAACAGCTTAGTCAGTGTTTCTCAATTATTATGAGATTAATGTTTCCCAAGGTGCTAGCAGTAGGAGAAAAAATACATCTGAAGACATTTCATGCATAGTTAAAAGCAAAGTATGTCAAAATTTTGATAGACATTTAGTATCTCATTCTAACTCAGGAATTAGAAGTATTTGGCAATGTGATAAATTCATAAAAAAAGTCTTCTACATTTTTAAGAAAGACAAACAGTTCAAAATAGATCAAACACTAGAACTGATGTTGATAGATGAAACGAGAGACACCACAATTGAAAATTTTATAGTTTTAAAATTGCAATTTATAATGTTTTTATTTTGTTGCTCACACAAGAAGAACTGATTAGTAAAAATAAGTAATGTCTAGCGTATTAAGTGGTGGAGTTATTGTTTTCATATTAAATTAGTATGTATTATAGGCAGCCATGTTAGTTACCACAGTTCTCTAAAAGAACATACACGGGGCATATTAAACATTGAGCATATTTCATATTTTCTCTCAATAATATCACTTTGGAAAACCTATAAAGAAGTTTAAAAAGTCTTCAATAAATATCTTCCAGGGCATTTTAATTATAATGCTGAATGTGCAAACAAACAAAAACTTGGATGGCTTGTTGATGGAAAATTTTTGTTTGAAATCTCAGCACCAGGGAAGCTGAGTGTGTTCATTGTATAGAGTTGTACAAGGATGTGGGCAGTTGTATACAAATAAAGAAGGAGTTTATTTCATACAGCTGGACTAAGGAGATAGGGTGAGCTAAGTTTAGTATGACGAGTCTCTGTAGAAGACCAGGATGTAAATTTCTGGGGAAGAAAGCTACCTTGGGCATTTTCTGCTAACATTATGAACATTTATACACTTCTCTCTGAGCCTCAGCCCAGGGGAATACTTTGGCATTTTCCCATAGGTCTGAGGCTAACATTCTTGACATGGCTGTGCCCATGTCAAAAATCCACATTTACTCAGGACTTCACTCACCCAGGGCTTCCTATAGGTCCCCCTTTTGAATCTACCAAGCAGTGCTTGTCCCTGGGACATTTGGCTTAAGGCCTACTGATGTCTGAACTCTCCCTTTGCACACTGAGCACACCCGACTCAGAGCAACTCTATGGGCAATTAGCTTGCTTTATAAGAAATAGTTTGTGGTTAAAGATAAACATAGTACTCATTAACTATAACAGTGAAATTCCAGTGTCTGGGATATTTGAGAATGTGGGGTACTTTAGGGAATCTAAATATTGTCAGTAACCAATGAGTTAAATCTTTAAGTATGGATGATTTAATTTTTAAAGATAAAAGCTTTGGCTGACCCAAGCGTGCACCCTCAATTTGAAAGAAATGGCTACTCTACTTATCATAAAAGATATTCATGATACACATCTGATTAGGATCAAATAGTAGCTTTAAATTACTTAGAGGAACTCCATATTCTGTTCAACTACTGTGACTTCATGTTTCATAGTATAAGTGTTGACTTTTTAGCAGGGTCAAGTGCATCTAGTTGGAAATACTGATTATCTCTACACTGATAATAAACTTCTCTGTGTTTCCTGCATAGCTCATGAGTTGCTCACTCACTTCACAGACTCATTGTAACATTTCTGTCTATCTCTCTCTTATTGTAAAATGTCTATCTATTGTTTTAGACTCTTCATAGAACTTATTCTCTCCCACAGGAAGCCTCTCCTTATCCTACCCTTCATTAAGGTAGATTAGCTGACGTTACCATAATGGCCATATACATATACCAGACGCTTAGGTTTCTCTTGTTTCATGTGGGAGTATGGTAGAAAATAATGCCTGAGGTAGTTTTCCGCCCTACATGATTAATAAATGGCACCAAGTTTGCTATAGAAATAGATCTAGTGCTATTCAACTTTAAAGAAAAATGTAATCACAAAATTTGCAAAAAATGGATGGATTTAGAATGTACAATATTAAATCATGTCAAACAATGCACAAAATGCATATTCTCCCTCATATAAGGAAACTACTCATATATACATGCATATATATATATATAAGGTTTTACATAAACTACTCATATATATATTTATATATATATATGGTTAGGTTAGGTAGGACACACACACACACACACACACACACACACACACACACACATATATATATATATATATATACTAATGTTTTTCAGTTTGAGGGTCTTGACCTTATGGGAGCCAAATGACCCTTTTACAAGGGTCGACTAAGATCATCTGCATATCAGATTTTTACATTATGATGCATAACAGTAGCAAGATTACAGTTTTGAAGTAGTACCAAAAATAATTTCTTGGTTGGGGGGTCACCACAGCATGAGGAACTGTATTAAGGGGGTCACAGCATTAGGAAGTTGAAGAACCACTGATATAAAAAATGTACATGTGGGAATAATATAACATATAGAAAAGAGAACAATAAGACTAAATGTTGGAAGATGAGAAAGAAATGAATGGCTATTATAACTGAACAGAAGTCCAGTGAATTTTATAGCTTTCAAATATTTAATTTTGTTACCAGATATCTTTTATTTGCAATATTTATTATAACAGTTAAAGAAAAATTAAAAAATAGATCCAGCGGGGGGAGGGGGAAGAATATGTTTTCCAGGGACAGTTTGAAAGATCACAGTTTGGGGCATGAGGTTGTCAAGTCTAAACAATATCAAGACAGACTGCAATGTTTCTGTCCCTTCATTTAAGAGGTCAAAAAATGAGTGAGAAAGAAGCAAGGAGGCATGGCTATAGAAGGTAAAATGAAGTGGTATTTGACTGGTTCCTAGAAACTAAGAAAAGATAATTTATGAACAAACTAGAGGCTGGTGCTCATCTGAAAGGGGCTCTGCTCAGACTGATCACATCAACCTCTTCAATGGCATTGGATTTTGGTGGGAGGGTAAGGGCCAGCAGGCTGGGGAGCTAAAGGAAGAACTGATTAATAATGCTGTTATGCAGAAGAGGGGAAAGATGTCCAGTTCTTCAGCAATATAGAAGGTGGGTCATGTTTACTTCCACAGGACTTTCCTTTGAGGCCCTAGGAAGCAAATGGGATTGTAGCTTCGTGGCAGATCTGGCCACAGTACGTTGGCATCAGAGGAAAGCAGTGTGAGTTGCCCACAGAAGAAAAGGCAGAGAGAGCCTAGTCTTTGTCAAAGAATGATTGGTGACTGTGACTTTTCGATTCCTCATCAGGAGCGCCGTCATGGCTTTATCCATGTACAATGAAACATGGGCAGTGGGACTGAGGAAGTCACACAAGAGCGGCTTTCTCTCCTGCCTTCTAAAGGAATCCTACAAAGGAGAGTCAATTGCAGGGATCCAAAATGAGACCATGCCCTTCTTTGTCTTCTGAGAGCAAAGCAGAGGTGAAGGAATGGCTTGGAAATTCAATATAATTATTGTTGAGTTACTTGTTTGAGACAGGGTCTCCAAGTTACACTTCAACTGACCAAAACTCTCTATGTAGACCAGGCTGGACATGAACTTACAATAATCCCCCTTCTGCTATCTTCCAAGTGCTAAGATTATAGGTGTGTGCTGCCATGTCTGACTGATGTGATAACTTTTTAAAAAAGAATATTTGGGCTTTTTTTGAGACTATAGAATAATTACATCATATCTCCCTTTCTTTTTGTACCTCTAAATGCTCTCATTTTTCTCGTTGTTATCTTTTAAATTCATGGCCTCTTTTCATTAATTGTGTATATGTATAAAATATATAATACATATAGTACACATAAATATATTGCATATATTTATGTATTTATGCATAACACAAAGAAATATATATTATATCCTATATATGATTATATGTAGTATATGTACTATTATATATAGTATATTACTATAATAATATTTATTATATTAATGCTTATTAATAATAATTAGATATTATATCTAATATAGATATACATGAATACATAAATGCACCCTGTTCAGTCTGTATAATGTTACTTTTATGTATCTGCTTTCAGGGTTCACCATGGTATTAGATAACCAACTTATATATTCCCTCTGGGGAAGACCATTTCTCCAGCTCACAACATTGTATAGTTGCCTATTGTTCTTTGTGTACGGTAAAGGTGTCATGGCATTTCCCCCACTCACATTAGATTGTCTACTGTTGTTCTTGTTAATCTCATGTTTAGGTGTTACAGGACAAGACAATGCAAAAGTTCCTCTGTCTTGTATTCTTGCTGAAGCCCCTTCATGTTTAACTAGAATTTAATCTCTTGACAGATAATCCTGTAGAAAACTACCCAACTCTATTTTAGGAAAATAAAGTCAGGATGTCCCAGGTAACTTAACTTCTGTTAAACCTCCTAGTAGAGAGGAAACCCCTCCAGCTAACTTCTTATCTTAGCTTCTATCAAACCACTTGCTTCTGAGCAACTCCCTGCAGCTGCTGAGCAAGATGCTAGGATGTGGTTTTTGTCTTCAAAAACCCTGTAATCTGGACATTTGGGGCTACACCTAGGTCCCTAAATACTTGGGAGTAGTCCAGCCAGCTGAAGTAGAGACTTTCAGATTGCTGCGAACCAGAGTGGTTGTCTCTGGTGGGCTGCACATAACATAGGCATGACTAAGATTTTTTTGGT